>PVIR01012935.1:10000-43403 GCA_004026965.1 Petromus typicus | reverse complement strand
GTTTCCTTACTTTTTTGTTACAATCTCAACATTGTCCCCTTTCACCTTATTTTACATTGAGCATTTTTATTTCACAATATATAACATACAATGCTAGGACTCATTTACATCTTCATTTTCTCATACCAGAGAAAAGATACGATATGTATCTATCTGTGACCTATTTATTTCACTTATGAGGATATCCTCAAGATATGTCCATTTAAGTAGAAATGATTCAAACTTATCATTTTTTATGGCAGAACCTTAAGAATTTTAAAGAGGTGAAATTCACTATGAACAACTTTGAGAGGTTCAAGATATTAGTGGAGGGAATAAAGATGTAGTAGAAATAGCAAGAGAAGTAGAATTCCAGTAGAACCTGAGGATATAGCTGAATTGTGCAGTGTCACAAAACAATCTGAATGCTTGAAGAGTTGTTTTTCACACACAAACAAAGAGGTTTCTTGAGAGAGAATCAACTCTTAATGCACTTTTTTTTTTTTTTTTTTTGAGACAGGGTCTTGCTTTGTGGTTCAGGCTGGCTCTGAGCTCAGCCTCCAACTCACATCATAGCAGTCCTCCTGCCTCTGCCTCCCGAGTGCTGGGATTACAGGCGTGAGCCACCACGCCCGGCTTTGTGGTGTGTGGTACTGGTTGCTGCTGGGCGTGAGTCTCCACACCCACTATGGTATGTGGTTACCAGGGATCAAACCCGGGCCCTTGCGCTTGCAAAACAGGCGCCGGAACCACTGAGCTATATCCCTGGCCCTCCTAATGCACTTTTTGAACACTGTTGAAATCATCACAAAAGATTTAGAATATTACATAAGCTTAATTGGTAAAACAGTGACATTGATAGGAAGACTCACTCCAATTCTGCAAGTTCTATGTGAGTAAAACCCTGTGAATTTAAAATATACAGCATACTATGTTTGACAGCAGTAATTCTGAAATAAGCTATCTTTATATTTCCTCACAAAATACAAGCACTAAATATTCAACATGTGGCCTGACACAGTGGTACATGGCTGTATTCCTTGCACTTGGGAGACTGAGGCAGGGGAGCACTGCAAGTTTGAGGCCAACCTGGGCTACATAGTGAGACTGAGGACAATCTGAGCTATGTGGTATGGCCCTGTGTCAAAAAACCAATGAAGGGGGCCAGAGATTTAGCTCAGCAGTACCACACTTGCCTGGCAAGCACAAGGTCCTGAGTTCCATCCCTGGTACTAAATAAATAAATAAAGATATTCTACAAGCATTTTAAATTTCAAGAAATGTCTTCAGGATAGTATTTTCCCAGTAAAATGTCTGCACATTTACTTTTATAAAACATCTTCAAAATTATACAGACTGCACACAAATCTAAACACTTACAGTAAAAATGTAAAAATATTTGACAAATTATAGGTTCAAGAAAAAAGAGATTAGTAAAACAAAAAAGTGCTTTGTAAACTGGGAATTATTACATAAAGCATTAAATCAGCAAAAGTTATTTAGAAAGGTACATTAATTGCTGTTTGTTATAACTTACAGGGTATGATATATCATACTTTAAAATGAATGATATTTTGGGCCAGGGAGTTAGCTCAGTGGTTCTGGCCCCTGTCTTGCAAGCGCAAAGGCCCAGGTTCGATCCTTGGTAACCACATACCATAGTGGGCGTGGACACTCACGCCCAGCAGCAACCAGTACCACACACCACAGAGCCGGGCGTGGTGGCTCACGCCTGTAATCCCAGCACTCGGGAGGCAGAGGCAGGAGGACTGCTGTGATGTGAGTTGGAGGCTGAGCTCAGGGCCATCCTGAACCACAAAGTGAGACCTTGTCTCGAAAAACCTTAAAAAAAAAAAAAAAAACGAATGATATTTTGCTGACATAAAGAGTTCTCATTAAGCAGAAGCAGGTTGAGGATAAGGCTGTATTAATTAAAATGTCATTTCAGCTTTTTCTTCCATGGGGAAGAAAAGTTACAATTTGAGACTTTCCAAGTAAATAGATAAAACAGTTACAATAAGCTTCAGAGGGATATAAATGAAGTCAGAGTGCTCACAACAAAATATCTGTAATGCCCAAGACAGAAGGAAATAGTTATTAAAAATACACCAGGGAAATGTAACTCATTTTCAAAGGAAAAAACAGTCAGTAGCAACAAACCTAGTTATGGCTTCAATGTTAAAATAATTAATAGTAAGGAACTTAAAAACAGTTATTGCTATATTCATTGAAGCATGCAAAATATAATGAATTTGAAAAGTAACTGTTTCAACCTAGAAAATATTATAAAAGAACAAAATCATATTAGAGTTGAAAAACAAAATATCAGACATTTAAAATTCACTGAATAGAAGTGACAGGCCAATGAATATAAAGAAAAAGTATCCAAACTGAAAATTTAGAGAAAAAACTGGGAGGAACAAAAACAGAAGGTGAAGAATGAAAGGAATAACAAGTGGACAGGTAGAGAGACCTTTAGGGACCTGGGATAAACATAAAAAGGTATAATATTTAAAATAGAAATGAGGGAAAAGGGCACATTTGAAGAATATATGGCAAAATTAATTCTTCAAATTTGACAGTACAAATTAGAAGAGTGAATAAGAGTAGTGAAGTCTTCAAAAAACAAACATGAGAAAATTCATGCCTAGTTATAATCAAGTTTCTAAAAACCAGAGAAAACCGGAGAATCTTGGAGGATGCTAACCTTGACCTAATTGCCATTTTTACACCTCAAGACCCAGCCCCTGTACAGAATGCATTTTCCTCACAGGCACACAATATACAATATACCAACTTAGAAGCTACCTTTGGTCAAAATCAAGTCAAGATACTTTAAATGGATTGATAACAAATACAGTATGTGTTCCAAATTCATTATATAATCAATATGAAATAAGATATTTACTAGAGTTAATCTGAAATAACCAAAGTGACGGAGCGAAAAAACCCACAGAATATATGAAACAACCAACTTTCAAAACACCAGACACCAAACTATGAAGGACAATGATCTGTAAGAGACAGAAGAACAGAGATGCGTCCTATGCTTGCAGGGAAAAAGAAACTAGGTGAACAGAGCAGACTCAGAACTGAGGAGCTGGGCCTGTACCTATGCACCATAGAGACCAAGGTTTCTAGACAGATTGCTAGAGAGCTACTAAGAAGGAAAACTTAGAGATCTATTTAAAGTCTCTCATAAAATACTGACTGGCAAATGCAGCTGAGAAATCACTAAAGACAGGAAAATAACCACCAGACCCCTAGTGACTAAAATAATACATAGTATGTAAATAAAAGAATATATAAAGACCAGGTCTGAATGTCTAGGATGAGCTTTCTTCACCAAAATAAGAATGTAGGCTGGAGAAGAAACATTTAGAGGAACTTATTTCCACCTCTTCTTATTTTTTTTAAATCACACCCTACATCTCTTCCTGTATGAATCTATCGATAAATCCTAAATTCTAACTGATGGATTTGGAAATGTCTCAGATTTGTAAATCACACTTCAGAGTACATCTGGGTGAGTCACAGAAGCATGAATACGTGTACTGTATGTGGCCCTTGGCCCCTACCTCTCTGGCACTATTCCTATTCCAGTACTGGCTACCAGTAAGTAAGGAACTTCTTGCACATCCTATCATAATAGCCTTGCCTTGAAGACAGCCCATCATAGGCAAATGTCCTGAAGTGGTGAACCAAATAAGCCTCTCTTATTAGAGTTGTAGATGCTGGTTATCAAATCTCTGTGATAGGAAAGCTGACTAACACAGAGTTTATAAGCAAATCTTTGATTTCTTTCTATAAATACATTAAAAGTATAACACATAAAGAAAAAACTGACAAAGATTTCTGTTCTCTGTCAGAACTGTTAAAAAATGAAAACAACACAAACTGAAAAATATTTGCACATTACATATGTGATAGAGATCTTTGTCCAGAATACACATAAATCTTAAAACACAGCAACTGAAAGCAAAACAAAGGTTTTTTAATGGGCAAAGATCTACAGTGGCAAAGAACTACATTAAATGTGTCCAATACATCAGGAAAGAAATGCAGATTAAAACCAAAAAGAGATATCTCTGTACATGTACTGGAATGGCCAAAACACACACAAAAAAACAAAAAACAAAAAAAACCCCAAACAAACAAACAAAAAACTAAAAATACACAGTAATGGCAAGGATGTAGAAACACTGAATTTATTTATTCCTTTTGGGAGCATAAAATAGTTCAGTCACTTTGGAAAATAGTAAGCAATGTCTTATTAATTATACAAAGGGAGTAAAAACTTATGATTAAATAAAATCCTTCTGTGAATGCTTTAATGTCTTAAATCATAATCATCCAAATGAATTTTAGTTTCATTCTTCAACTACTTCAATCAAATAGCTCTTATTCTATAAACCACCAATATATGCAGTAACATGGTTAAATTTCAAATGTGTTAAGTCTAAGAAGCCACAACTGAAGAATTTTTATTATATGATTTCATTTAAATGATAGACTGGGAAAGTCAAACTGTAGGATCAGAGCAGTGGTTCCTAGGAGTTAGGTATATCAGAAGGGTTTGCAAAATGGAGGTAGAGTGGAACTGTTCTACCTCATGACTTTTAGTGTTGCTACTTACCCATCTGTTTCTGTCAAAAATTGAAGTGTCACTGAAAAGGGGCATTGTATTCATTAATCCAATGAAGACATTGTTAAAATAAATAGCCAAGAGCAGACTGGATGAAACTAAAAAGTACACATTTGGCTTATCTGCAGAACGTATGAATAGCTGTACACCTCAGCAATAGAATATTTTTAACAACAGGTAAATGATATCAGCAAATATTCTATACATGCATAGAGATGACAAATATTTGTATGCAAAGATGTTCAGCATCATTCATCATCACAGAAAGGCACATTAAAGTCAAATGAAATATAACACGTTCAACAGAATGACTAGAAGTAATTTTAAAAAGCAACACCACCAAATGATGTTTGACATGGAGCAAACACACTTTTATAGATTGCATGTGGAAATACACAATGATACAGCCAGTTTGAAAAACAGCAGCTTCCTATGACGTTGAAACTCATCATAGATATAAACTACACAAACCCAAACCCACTCCCAGTCCTACATAATCCCATCCCCAAGTATTTATACAAGACAAATGAAAATACATGTTCCAACAGATACATGCTTAGGTGTTTTTCTAAGTTTTATGTCATAAAACATAACATGGAAATAATCTACCTGCCCACGAACTGTTGAATGAATAAACAAAGAGCTAACATTAAGCATGGAAATACTACTCAGTAATAAAAATAACCGATGCTAACAAAAGTGTGGGCAAATCTGAACCACATTATTCCAAGTGATTATATACTATGTGATTCCATTTACAGGCATTCTAAAAATGGCAAAACTTTAGTGACATAAAGCCAGATTAATGGTTGCTCAGGACCCAGAATGGGGAGAGAAAATTCAAGGAGGTATCAAATAACTTTCTGGAGTAATTTAAATGTGGTTTATCAAATAATTTGGTCTAGTTACATGGCTATATACATTTCTCAAAATTCACTGAATTTTATGCTAAATATTGAAGAATTTTATCATTTTAAATCGTTTCTACAGACCTTCACCTCCTCTTCTTAACCACAGAAGAATCAGGACAAAAAGGACAAACCAAAAGCAAGGTTTTAAGAACTCTAAAGGCAGCTATATAGAAACGAAAGCTAACATTGGCATCTTGATATTTTTAAAAATAAATATTAACTTTTGATCAGTACTAAAGGCAAATTGAATTCTTTATACTGTTTTGGAGTTTTTAAAAATCCCCAAATATATTAACATTTGTTATCTGTCCACCATGTTCACTTTTAAAGATAAAAAATCAAACTACGTAGTCCTATAGTTATGATTGAAAGTAAAAATTATTTTGTCTTTCTATTGTCACAAACTATTTGAACAGTTGTAAAACTTTTTATTAATATATCTCAATTTGACTCATGTTTTTTATTATCTAAAGAATATATTTTCTAATTTTACTTAGAAAATGAAATTTAAAGAATCCTATTAGAAAAATTCTTGACTTGTATGAGGTGGCAAAACAACTAAAAAATTAAAAAGAATTAACACTAAATAAACATCAATAAAAGGATTTTTTAGAAGAGAGGAAGGATTATTTGTTACCATCAGCTCCTTCTAAATTTAGCCAAAGATGCTGTACTCACACACAAAAAGGAACACTTTATTTAAACAGTTTTTTTATTATTATTATGGAAGAAAAAAGAAACTCCAGGGTCTAAAATGTAATGAGTGATCCTATTAGTTCCACCAGACTAAAATCATACAGTCTACGTATGTGGTCTTTTCAGCCACATCTGTCATGAACCATTTTTACATCACAAAATGCAAAATACTGAGCACTGATTTACTAGATGAGACTTGGGAAAGTATTAATCATTTGCTTTCCCCCTAAAAGAAAAACTGGCTCAAAGAACAATGGTGACAGCTCATTCTCTGCAATGTGTGCTTAGACGTTCCATGCATTTTAGAATCTAATTCCACTTTAATCTGAGCAAAAAAGAGAAAATCATAATAAATACAGACTACTTAAAATGGAAAAACTGAATCTCATTCATAATTTTCTTAAAAATCTAAATATTTCGCTTGGCTAGGATCCCTTATTTTAAATTACACACACATATATACACGTATATATGTACTTAACATATAGTACATGCTCAATAAAAGTCACTCATTATTTTAAATACTTTGTGAATAACATTTTAATTCTATAATTTATAATTGACTTTTATATTAATTTCAAACGCTCCATTACACAGAAAAAGAATTTTTACTTCATAAAAATGTACAGTCTAAAGAAGTTTTGGATTAAGTATTTCTTTGACATTTGAAACTTACACTTAATTACTTTTTGGTGAATTTCTTTATACAATGTCATTTTACTCTTATCCAAAGAACAGATCTATAATTTTCCTATAAGGTGTTGGCTATTGGCTTAACATTTTTAATGGATTAAAAATTTAAAAATATTAGTAGGGATTAATTCTAGAAACTTCCCTCCTAATTCCTCATTAAATTATCTGCCATAGCTAAATTTAGCAAAAAAGATCTGTGTACCTGATACATAAACAAGCATCCAAATCTTTCATATTTTTGAGTCTCAGTAACGAAGCGGGGGGAAATAAATTCACAGATACTCCAGTGAACTGGTAACTTACGTAAGTGACAGAAGCCCTTCTAAATCCTCTGTTTACACTGGGGATTAGTGGAGTAGATTTTGAGTTGCACGCTGAACAGTCCATGGTCAAGGGAACCTGCTCCCTGTCAGCCTGTGGGGCAGAAGGACAAAGCATGGTCCTGGTAGGAAGTGACCCATAAACATATTCCTACCCAGGATTTATACAAAGCCAGTCTGCCTCACAGAAACTCCATATGACCATTAACTGGCCTGCAAGGCCTGCCAGGAGGCCTAATTACAGGTCTACAGAGCCCAATAACAAAAGCTGAAGGGCTTTAGCCTAGGGATGATCTGCTTTATACTGACTTGAGAGAGTCCATATAGAGGGCCCCAAAGAAAAGGGTTAGCTTTAAAATTCTCCCCAGAGATATGGCATTGTACTCCAGTCTAGAAAGCCCACATGCAACATACTTCAGCTGGGCTTAAACATACCACCCTCTCCAAATTAACATTCAACTACTGTCTGCTTAACATCTGCTCAAACATGGCAAGTTGCTGTGATATTGTTAGATACCAACTGATAGCTTTCTTCTTATTAAATATTATTAGTGGTAAATAACAGGCATTTGAACATAAATGTGCAACATGCTAAAACAAATTACATTTTAAAAATTAAGTTGCTTAATGATTCTTCCTAAGAAGCATAGATTTTAGGCATTTTGATTAACACAAAGCTAAAAATCATATCTAGCATTGAACATTATCAATTTGAGTTTGTATTAAACCTACTCAATTTTGTGTAGAATCTCTGAAATTTGTGAAACTTCTTTAATAACTTAATAAAGCTACTCTGGTGATGCCATGAAAACTGATTCCTATTAACTTAGATTTATAAAAGGCTCATTATATGCCAGATATTATTCAAAAGACTTTATTATATTATTTAGTATTCACAAAAAACTCTGTAAGTATGTCTTATTATTATTATTATTATTTTTTTTTTTTTGAGACAGAGTCTGGCTTTGTAGTTCAGGCTGGCCCTGAGCTCAGCCTTAAACTCATATCACAGCAATTCTCCTGCCTCTGCCTCCCAAGTGCTGGGATTACAGGCGTGAGCCACCATGCCCGGCACTGTGGTATGTGGTACTGACTGCTGCTGAGTGTGAGTCTCCACGCCCAGTACTGTATGTGGTTACTGGGGAATCGAACCCGGAGCCTTGCACTTGCAAGACAGGCACCGGAACCACTGAGTTAAATCCCTGACCCCAACATCTTATTATTTTAAAATGAACAACTGAAGTTCAGTAGACTTTTACAACTCCACTATGGTTTTTACCAGTAAACAGTGGACTCTGAATGGTACCTAGACTGTCTTACTAAGGAAAATACTGCACAGTAATATTTCAGGGATAGGGGTGTAGCCTTGTGGTAGAATGCTTGTCTAGCATGTGTGAGGTCTTGGATGTCTTTCACACTAATTGCTGAAATTTCTTACTCCCTAGTTGGTACCATGTAATGTTAAGTGTGGTGCAGATATAAAACATTTAATTCATTTAACTGAATAACAGTATATTACTAACATACTATTACAATCTTTATTTTGCAAATGAAGAAATTAAAGGATAGTGAAGAAATGCTCTGCTGTTTCCCCCATTCACTCCCAACAAACAAGGAGAAACTTACAGGGAAAAAAATGTACAAACTATCCATTTATATGAAATAGAAATTAATTTTCCCCCACATGCTCCATTTGCTGTGGGGGAATGTCTTAAGAGGAAAGCCCTTCTCACAATAAATCAGACTATGTCTTAGAGTCACAGATTGGGAGTTTGAAAAAGTACTATGCAAAACCACTGTCAGCTGTAAATCAGGGTAAAACAGAGTAGCTTTCTATAGCTACTCATTTGTAATTCTTGGAATCAGAAAGCCTTAACACTAGAATGGACTGTAGGTAAAAATTAGGACTTCTAAAATGACATGGATATGAAGCAAAAGGATTAGGCCTTGGTTTCTAGGTACTTAATGGTTAACTAAGAGAATAAAACTTCAATTGAACATGCCATAAAAGAATCAGGGAAGGGCCAGAGAGTTAGCTCAGTGGTTCCAGCGCCTGTCTTGCAAGCGCAAGGACCTGGGTTCGATCCCCGGTAACCACATGCCATACTGGGTGTGGAGACTCATGCCCAGCAGCAACCAGTACCACATACCACAGTGCCGGGCGTGGTGGCTCACGCCTGTAATCCCAGCACTTGGGAGGCAGAGGCAGGAGGATTGCTGTGATGTGAGTTGGAGGCTGAGCTGAGGGCCATCCTGAACCACAAAGTGAGACACTGTCTCAAAAAACCTTAAAAACAAAAAAACACAAAAAAACAAAAAACAGAATCAGGGAAGAATGAGACATTTACAGTATATTCTCTCATCTACTATGTATATAATTAACCAGTTTTTACAATTCTCAACTGGTTTCTATCCAAAGAAGAGTACTGAAATTCAGATATATAGCTACATGTAAGACAAAAAGAAGGAAGAAGACGTTTCTAAAGGAGAAATAACCGTGATACCTATTATGTTGCATATGTACCACCTCCCCACAATGAAGGTAACTGTTATGTACTACCAAATTGTACTAATACAGAATTTTTAAATTTGAAAAAAAAAAAACCTGAAAGAAGTCAGAGCTGTACAAAATCATATATTGTGTGATTCTATTAGAAGGAAATATGCAGAAGCAGTAGGCACACTGGTGGATATCAGGATTCCAGGAAAAGAGAGATAGAAATAAACTACTAATACATAATTTGGAGTGATAGAAATGTTTTAAAATAAAACTGGCAGTCACATAATATTGCAAATTTATTTAAACAATTCACTTTAAACAATTATGACTAATGTTATATGAATTTCACCTCAGTAAATTACATTTTTAAGTTCAGTGAACTTCAGTGAACTAGACAATGATACATCTGTCATATTTGATTTTTAAATCTCTCTTTAGGCTAAACTAATATACATCAAATTGCTCAAAGTTACAGACAAATAAGGCAGGCTTAAGAACCTTTTACTCTTCACATCTCTTTACATAAGTGACAGAACTGAAAGAAAAACTCAATCAAGAAGTAGTAGAATAACCCATGGATAAACTAGTTGGCATCCAGACTAAGGGAATGGCAATGGGAAAGATAAAAAATATATAAATGAAAATTACTTTAGAACTGGAATAGTTAAGTCTGGATGACTGACTATAAAGAAGTCAAAGATTAAAATTTAAAAATTTTGAAATAATTACTATAAGATAGCTTTGTGGTTATAAAATATGATCAGAAAATACAATAAAATCTCAGACTTTAAATACATTTTTGATTAAATACATAAGATAATCTAGGTACATTTTATTTAATGTTGCTTTGCCCATACATATGTCTTTCAAAAATTAGATTGCTAATAACCATGGCTAAATATTTTAAATACATTTAATTCCAAATTTATGGTATTATTGATAATTACCAATAAAAGCACAATTCAGTAGTTAAACATAAAGTTGTCTTCTGGGATACATGCTAATAAGTAAGATTTCTAAATATAATACTATCTCCTAAAATTTAGCAACTATAAGGCTACAATAAACACTGCTGACGGATGTAGCTGAAGTTTACATGGTGTTCATTTATGAAGTTCAAAAGTTCAGGGTGTTTGCCTTTGAAATTTAAGTGAATCCAATGTGACAAAAGATGCTACCAACTCTCCTTATCCTGTTGTCTTGGTTTGAGAATGAGGCTGGACTCTAACTGCAAGTCCCACCAGACTGGATTCACATACTGTTTTATCTCCTTTACTTTGCTTATATGTTTATTTTTAATAACGCAAAGAATGCCTTGAATTTATAGAAAGCAGAAAAACAGAACCTTGGCTAATGAGTTCTATATTTCAGCTTATATTCTATGTGCTCCATCATTTGCTTCCCCTTTCCAGAAATTCTCATTAAAAAAAAAAATACTAGCTGTTTTTCAAAGGGGTACAATATATTATGTTATAAAACAATACATTCATAGAAACAGAATAAAAATCTAAAATATGGAAATCCTAGTATATACAATGTTCTTTATATTGATCCTGGTAATGCAAAAATGCTGGAGAAGGCAAATGCTTAACAAGTAAATGACTAAACAATGCCACTCATTTAACTAAGGCCTGCTCTTTGCTTATCTAGAACTAAATAAGTTTTTAATTTGAAAACTGATGTAAGTTTGAATGTGAAATTACAGAACTGACTCTACCCTTACTACACTTTAGATTTTAAAGTAAACTAAAACAATAATGGCTGAAAACTAGCTATACATTCTGAGGTTTGGGCTGTTAGACTTATTTTATAATTTGCTTCTAAGTCATATTAAAATAATGAAAACTATAAAACTAGGATAAAATTATTTAAATTATATTAATGGAAATAAATATCTTCTGGGCAAGGGAACATAAATGTTTTCCTTCAAGAGTGAGTTTGTTAATACTCAAATTATGAACTGGAACTATTTCTTCAGTGCAAAATGTTACTTAAAAATGAATGCATATTATGTAAACAAGAATCACATTAGCTTCATTTTATAGCAGACACATTTGATAGGACACATTAAAATAGGAAAAACTCAATACCAAGTAAAATTTTTCTATGCAAGTAAAGATGAATAATACAGCACACACATAAACTATAAGTAGTACTGAAAATTCTACTGATGATTACAAAGACTCAAAGTTACAATTAAAGTACTTATCACTTTTTACATCTAGGTGGTAGCTACTTATATTAGTGATTCAGAAAAGTAGTACATCATTCATGCTGGTGTCCCAATCTTTAAACTATGAATACTTTGGGAATACAAAAACTAATGCAAGAGATCCTTGATTCAACAGGCACATATGTATTTTCTCAACAGACACTATCAGTTGAGGGTTGAAAGTTGAAACAGAATCCTCTTGTTTTTTTCCTGGTGAAAAGTATCCCTTTGTAAATTTTCAAAAGTGAGTAATTTAAAGAAATATGTCCTACTACAGACAACTTTTTTGAATAAGTTACACATATTTTAAAGAGTACATTAAATTCAAAGTAAGAAATCAATATTTAAAAAATAAAATTTGGATGTTAGGTATTTTTAACAGGTAACATGAAACTGAACATGATATGTAAAATCAAGGGTATACTATTATTCTATATCTGAGAAATAAAACCTTTAGTATTTTAAGGTTAGATAGTACATAAAACATATAGCCCAAAGAGTTAGTCCAAAGTAACTAGAGAAATTATTATTGATACCAACTTCACTTTCTCTAAAAGATGGAAAATCTTAACTATTACACTTTCTACAAGAAATAACAATGGATTACATTCTTAAATACAAAACATAAAATTATGAAGAAGAAAACCGAAAAATATAACATAGATTGAGTCAAATACTACACGCCACAAAAAGCACAGGCCTTAAAAGATAAAATCAATAAATATGAGTTCATCAAACAAAAATTTAAAATAAATACAAATTTATCAAAAAGAACATCAAGGATGACCATTTAGCACTGACATATTTTTAAGGTAGTATCATCCATATCTTAAAAATCTGTGAGGATTAATAAAAGTAGGAAATTTTATTTTTACTCACCTGTAAGTGTGCTACAAGCCTAGTATTCATTTTTTCATTAAACAAAACACTTACCAGCAGCTTCGAGAACTAGTTGCAATCTGGCTTTGGCTTGTTCAGCTGGTGGCTAAAAGTCAATCATAAAACATTTACAGGTCAGTTCTAATAAGTGGAGTTTTTAGTTAGGACACGTGCTGCTAAAGCAAACACTCAAGCTTTAAATGAATGCATTGTTGTGTATGAAAAATTCAGAGAACTTTATCACAATCGATATTAATAACCATCTAAACCTTAACAAAATTCCATCACTGCAGTACTACCAATCTGCTCTTCAACATTGTCAAATCATATTTTTCATCAAATACGATTAGAGAATGAAATTTTTTTCTTTAGTGGAAAAGTTTGTTTTCTACACACTACTCTCATCAGTAATATCATAAATAATTGCTGATTTGACAATAAATCTAATCTCACACTAACAACACATTCTAGAGTAATAATTTCTTTATCTGTATATAGAAAACTGTGAGTGATGTACTAGAATTTAAATACAGTAGCAAGTTGAGGTCTCTTATCTCAGGTAAGCCAGACCTTAAAACCAAAGTTTCTACTTTTCCAATTGAATTTGAAAGGGGCAATGGTGAAGAAGATAGGACACACTACAACATAAATGTTTTTTAGTTTCCAAGAACTGTTGTAAAATTGTTCTCTCAGTGAACCTTGATTCAGTATGGTTGGAAAGGTTGAAACTAAACTATTTCTCACTAGGAATCTCCTTAAATTTTCAGATGATGTTATTAATGATATTCAAACTACAACACTGTATCAAAGTTATGACTTTTCTAAGAGATCAAAATAGATCTTTTTAAGAAGCTGACTATATTTACTGTATATTAATAAAGACGCCAGTAAGAAACTAAATAACCAAAATAAACTAAACAAAATGGAAATAATTTCACAATTAACATGCAATATATCTGAATAATCTGTTCCTTGTAATTAAGGTTCATAAATATCTGAATAGAGAAAGTATGTTGTGCTCAGAAGAAATTTATGCATTTGAATGATGCTTCCAAGAAAACTGTAAGAAACAGGATATGAGTGATAGAGAAGAGAAGTGTGAGGACAAGGAGAGGCTTTCATACCACAGAACAGAGGTGAACAGAGTCCAGCCTGGCACAGCATGCGGGTTTTGTAATGTACTGAAACGGATTCTTGATCTTGTCTATGGCAACTTCTGCACTCAGCTCAGTGAGAGGATTTGTAGCAGGAACCTTACAATCAAGGAAGACCAAAATAACCACTAACTGAGCCTTTAAGAAAAAATTTGTCAATCTCTGACACAGAAGATGAAGAATTTAAAGACAGGAATGATTGGATCTGCAGTTTGATATTTCATTCTAGTGATATGTCTGCAGATGAATCAAAAAGAATGTGACCAGAGGCAAAGAGATCAGGCAGATGGCAATTAAACAAGTCCAGATTCTAAAGATGAAAGAGCCTGAGAGATAGTAGTAGCAGAAAGAGAGGACAGGAGGAATCATATTTTGGAACTACCTCATCAATAAAATGAAAAGACTGGATATGAGGGGAGGAACTGACAAACAAAAAAAGGTACTTTATACTGTAATTTTACAGGGAGAACATAAGCAAGTTTTATTAAAATATTGAATATTATTATATTTTATTAAAATATAAGAATAAAAATAAAAATATCACAGCCAAATATAAAGAAGACTGTAACATCTACTGGACATAATCTAATCATCATAAATTAAAATGTTTATATAAGTGACAAGTAGTTAACACATTTATAAGGATATATGGAAAATGGTTTTTAAAATTAGGATTAGGGAACACAGAGAATGTAGAAAATTGGGACCACTGCATCCTGGCTAAAGGAAGCAGCTAATACTTAGTTCTAAGTAATTATTGTCATGCAATCTTACAAAATTTCTTAATTTTCACAAAAATGTAAGTCATAATGAAGACAAATACTATGTAAACTCACACCCAGCAGCAATCAGAACCACATACCACAGTGCCGGGCGTGGTGGCTCATGCCTGTAATCCCAGCACTTGGGAGGCAGAGGCAGGAGGATTGCTGTGATATGAGTTTGAGGCTGACCTCAGGGCCAGCCTGAACTACAAAGCGAGACCCTGTCTCAAAAAAAAAAAAAAAAAAAAAAAAAAAAAAAAAAAAGAAATAATATTCTGACTACTAGCTCCTGAGCAAGCTAAGAATTGGAAAGTATACTTATCAGAGTGTCCTTTGAAGAGTTTCTCTCTAAATAAAAATTTTACATAACTTATTTGTTAAGAAAATTCAGCAGAGGGATTTTTTTTTTTTGTATTTCACTAAGATTTTTTCCTTTATTGAGTTTATTGCTACATTTTAGGAATACATTATATTCACAATCATCATTGAAAATTTGTACTTGTACATGATATATCTTGACTCATAACTTTTCTCATTTCCCTGCCCACTTCAACTCCTCTGCCCACCCATATCCATAAGCTTTGTTTCCATATTTTCCTATTAACTGTCAATTTTTTTCTTTCCCTTCTTTGCTTTTCCTCCCCCCTACCAAGTTCTCCTTTCCCTTTGAATATTTTTTTTTTTATTTCACAATACCTATCTTGGAGCTCATTTGCACCTTCAGTCTCTCACACCTGAAAAGCAATATGGTATTAACATGTGTGTCCTATGTATTTCACTTATGAATATGGCCTCAAGGTGCATCCATTTAACTACCAATGTGTCAAGTTTATCACAAAGAGATTTTTAACAAAAATAATCAAAACTGAAAGACATGCAAATTAACTGGATATTCAACATTCTCTAAAATATTAATACTGGTAAAGTTTTCCACTTCATGAAATCTTTTTTCATAGTAACTCCATCTTCTCCTTGTTTATAATCACTATCTTAAAATTATAGTTATTTAAGGAAAGATTCCTGATGCTTCTGGGTGTGGTGGTGGACACCTGTAGTCCCAGCACTCAGAAGGCCTAGGCAGAAGGTTCAACTTGATTTTGAGGCCAGTCCGTGATTTGATTCAATCTTAGTTCAAAGGCAGACTGAACCACCTGGCAAGACCCTGTCTCAAAAAACAAAACAACTCAGTAAAAGACTCATATCACAGTGACATATGTGCACCCATGTTTATAGCAGCTCAGTTTGCGATTGCTAAATCTTGGAAACAACCCAAATGTCCATCAACTGGAGACTGGATAAAAAAGTTGTGTTTCTTCTACACAATGGAGTATTACTTTGCCATAAAAAATGATAAGTTTGAATCATTTCTACTTAAATGGACATACCTTGAGGATATCCTCATAAGTGAAATAAATAGGGCACAGATAGGTACATATTGCATCTTTTCTTTGGTATGAGAAAATAAAGATGTAAATGAGTCCTAGAATTGTATGTTATATACTGTGGAATAGAAAATACTCAAAGCAAAATAAGGGCAAAAATAATGAGATTATAACAAAAAAGAAAGGAAACAAATTTTATGTATATGGGGGGTGGTAGGGTGGGTAGGGCTATGGGAAAAAATGAGACTTCAGTTGTGTCATGCACGGGTACAAATTTTTATTGTTGAGTGCAATCATGATGTGTATATGTAATGTACCAATAAAGATTTCAATTAAATAAAACAAAACAAAACACACACACACACACAAACTAAAAAAAGACTCCTGATGACTGCTATTTGTAATAAATTATGTGCTTGTACTTTGTTTTCTCCTAATTTTTCCTACAATATATATAATAAAGGGCCCAGAATGATTCTAAATACATTTCATATACAGATAACTTATTAAACTTTAAGAAAAATTGAGATGAACTCCAATAATAGGAATAAATAGATTTACTAGAGTTTTAAAACTAACCTGTATTTTAAAAATACTTTTAGTTTCTCAGATCCCTAGCTCACACATTTTTCTTGCATAGGACATGCTGACTGTGTTTTCAAGCTTTTTGCACCTGTGTTTTCAAGCTTTTTGCATACTACACCTGCTGACTGTAGTATGAGATGGATGGGTTGTAGTCTTTCTCTCAGTCACCTGCTCCTCAAATCTTTCTCAACTTTCCAGGACTTTCATTTGACTTACAAAAGGGAAAGCATCACAATTATCTGCTTTCTGGAACCCTCTGCGTCCTACCAGCTTATGTGCGTCAGTAACTACTTGCTCAAAAAAAAAAAAAAAATTAAAGAGTAGCTTGGTTAGATATGGGAATTTATTTTACCCCTTTTGTTTCCTGTTTGTTTGAGACATGGTCTTGCTTTGTAATACAGGCGATAGTAGTAGGGTGGACCGGAGGAATCATAACTAAAACACATACATACATGCATATAAATACATTCATACATACTACACACATACATACATATGTATATACATACATTTATTTATTTATTTAGAGACAGGGTCTTGTTTTGTAGTTCAGGCTGGCCCTGAGCTTACTATGTAGCCAAGGCCAACCTCCAACTCACAGCAATTCTCCTGCCTCTGCCTCCCGAGAGCTGGGATTACAGGCTTGAGCCACCACACTCAGTATTGTGCTATGTGGTACTGATTGCTGGTGGGCATCAGCCCCCATGCCCAGTATTGCTGTATGAGGTTACCAAGGACTGAATTTGGCACCTTGCATTTGCAAGGCAGGTATAAGAACCACTGAGCCTAATCCCCAGCCCCAGGAATCGTAACTTTTTAAAGAAATTAAACAATTGTTCCAAAGTGGCTTTATTTTCCTAGCAGTAATGTATAACAATACCAGCTATTCCATCTACATCATGCTTAGTATTTGGTTCTATCTTTTCTAGTATAAAATTCTAGTAGATATATAGTGGTATCTTAAGGTAGCTTTAATTTGAATTTCTCTAATGACTAATGATGTTGAACATCTTTTCATGTGCTTATTAATTATCTACATATCTCTCGACAAAATGCTATTCCAATTTTTTATAAAGTTTTTATTGGTGTGTTTTCTTTTGTTCTCAGCACTTAGTATTAAAAAATAATAATTTATCCCATATAAGGGATAAATGAAAATTTTATATGCAAAGTCTAATAAAAGTTTTGATGGAGTGCAATCAATTTTTTGTTTTGTGAATCATTAGTGTTGTACCTAAAAAATCTATGTCCAATCCTAAGTAATACAGAACTGTTCTATATATGTACACATAGAAATTTTATAGTTCAATAGTTAATTCTACAAAATACTTTTAATTTTTTTATATGTATAAGATATATACTGAAAATCTCTTATTTTGCTGTATGACATTCCAATTGATCTAGCACAATTTAAGGAAAATGCCACCAATAATTAATCTATACCTATCCAGAGAGACAGACAAACTTTCTGCTGATATCCAAATGTGAATCTGAATGCCACGACTAACTGTCTTTATTACTACATTAGCTCTTGAAATTGAATGAAGTAATTTCTCTTCCAGCTTTGTCTAAGAGATTTTGGCTCTTTTAGCCAGTTCTCATAAGAAGCTTATATATTCTTTAAACAAAAATCCTCATAAAGCACAGTAGGATCATGCATGGAAATGTATTCAATCTATGCATGGGTTTGAAAGGGATGGATATCCTAATAACTGAGTTTTACACTAGTATTTCTTTTTTCATCATTTTTACCTGTTAGTACCTTTATATTTGAACATTTTAAAAATGAGTAGCTCACAGTTCAATCCTGCTTTTCTATGCAATCATGATGACCAAGACACACATCAGCACTTATCATATTTCTAGCTACATTTCACTTTAACAGTTACAATAATCCTGTCTTTTAGGATCAAGGTCCAAGGTAGAAATGTTACAAATAGCTCAAAAGTAGATTTATCTTGTCTCTAGATCTTGGCACTAAGTCATTTTAAATAAAGACTAAGAAAAGAAAAACCAATACATATTCCATTCTCAGTAGCAAATTTAGAGTTTAATCAATTAGTTTCACTAAACAGTTTAAGGGGTTAGCATAAGCTTTATTAAAAACCAGAGAAAATATCACTTTATAAACAATGTTCATAGTTGAGATCCAAGGGGATAAAACTAAACCCAAGGACAAAGTGTCCTTCAGGGGCAATCCAAGAGCCTTTATTAATTACCCACTTCTGTTATCTACTAAATGGTGCGGCTTATGTAGTATACACATAAATGAACACTTCGTATGATTTACAAATTACCTCTGGTTACAAGCAGCAGGGTTGAGAGCTGTGACAGAGACTGCATGACCCATAAATCCTATGAACATAGGATTATATAAATCCTATAATACATGTTTGGCCCTTTATTTTTTTTTAAATTTTTTAAAATCTTTATTGGTACATTACATATATGTATCATGATTGCACTCCATAATGGGGATTTGTACCGGTATATGACACAACTTAATTCTCATTTTTTCCCATAGCCCTACCCATCCTACCGCCCCCCCCATATACATAAAATTAGTTTCCTTACTTTTTTGTTATAATCTCATTATTTTTCCCCCTTCACCCTATTTTACATTGAGCATTTTCTATTTCACAATATATAACATACAATTCTAGGACTCATTTACATCTTTATTTTCTCATACCAGAGAAAAATTGCGATATGTACCTATCTGTGACCTATTTATTTCACTTATGAGGATATCCTCAAGGTATGTCCATTTAAGTAGAAATGATTCAAACTTATCATTTTTATGGCAGAGTAATACTCCATTCTGTAGAAGAACCACAGCTTTTTAATCCAGTTTTCAGTTGATGGACACTTGGGTTGTTTCAAACATGTAGCAATCACAAATTGGGCTGCTATAAACATGGGTGCACATATGTCTCTGTGATATGAGTCTTTTAATTCTTGTGTGTATATACCTAGCAGGGCAATGGCCAGGTCAAATGGGACCTCCAATCCCAGTTTTTTGAGGAATCTTGTTTGGCCCTTTATTTTAAAATGTAGATACCCTGATCTAGACTATTATTGACTCAATATCTGAACTGCAGTTGCACAGTTTCCACTTTTCCTTTCAATTCTATATGCAGCTGCTAAAGTTATCTTCATAAACTAAGGTTACAAGTAAGTCAAAGCCTTAAAAATTGTTCACTGATTCTCTATTGCCTCGAGTTAAGCACAAACTTATCACTTTAATTATCAAAGCTGTAGTAATATTTTCAGCTTATTATGCCACTTCAATTTTTCATCATTTTCATGTTCACGGCTCATATTCCAGCAATACTTGGCATTTCACTATTTCTCAGTCATGCCTTACGCTTTCTTTCCTCTTCTTTCACTCTTGCATACCCTCTACGTGGAACTTCTCCTCGGTGATCCTTAGTTGTAGAAATGCTGGAGTTCTGCCATTCTTCCCTATCCTCATCTGCTTGTCTGGTTATAGGAGCAACTATTTCTTATAGGAGTTTATTTTATTCCCCATTTTAAAAAAATCTTTATTGGTACATTAAATATACACATCATGATTGCACTCCATAATGGGGATTTGTACCAGTATAAGACACTATTTCTAATTCTCGTGTATTCAAAATCCCTATTCAAATGCTAGACTACCTCTGTTCTTTCAAAATAAATACCTTCCTGCTTCTTTCCTTTCTTTTATTTCCAGTCCTAACTTTGAAACATCAAGACTTAAACCATTTTTAATATAAGTTAAAAAAGGAAATTTGAAAAGGAAGTGGCTTTATATAAAGCTTAGCAGATAGAGTAGATATTTGGTTCTCCGGAGAAGGAAGGAGATGCAGGGAGAAGTGTAGCTATCCTAATGTAAATTTAGGAGTATGAAACAAACAGAAAAGAGAAGAAACAACAAACTATAAATAGAAGTGTTTTCTTATAGCTACCCATTAGGGGCTCTTCATATATGCATCAATTATCTGTATATTAGACTTCTTAGAAACTCTAAAATTATTTTAGTTATTTTACTAATGTTTCCAAACATGCCTTTAAAGTAAAGTAAAACTGGAAGACAGTATGTGGCAATGCAGAAGGATAAAGGTTTTTGGTTCTAAAGCTCTGCTTTAGAAACTTCTTTATTTTGCTACTACAATTTTAGATATCATGGCGTATTTTAGCCCATAAATACGATTTTTTCAGGATAATCTATGAGACATACTATTTTAAACAATTACATATGTCCCTTTTGTGATCCTTTTAAAAATAAGACTAAAATAATAACTTGTTTTTAAGTCCTTTCCAACATTTAAGAGTTATTTACAAGAAATCTATTCTCTATTATTGTTTTGGTTCAAATTTTTTTCTCTCCCTTTGTATTATCTCATGACTGCTGGGAAGCAAATGGTGCTCTCTATGGTAAGAAATCATCTGGAATACTCTACTTCACTTGCTTTACAGATTTCATATAAGTTTTTAGTTTTCTTGATGGAATCTTCTGCTCTGAAGATTATAATTTCTATCTCTTATCACGTTGCCTCTGACAGGTCTTTCAAATTTGCTTTTTTGCAAGATTTTTCCTTGCTTAATAATAAGATAAATCTGTATTAGAAAAGTCTTGTACAACACATTGGCTCCTGAAAAACATAAGCATCCACCTTTCTGACCATTGCACTCAGTGTATGATCATATAGATTAAAGAGTGGTCAACAACATTTACTCATATTGCATCACTGTAAGTGTTGCAGAAAATAACTCATTTGACTCTAATGATGGGCTATGAGATTTTCTAGATGGCATATTTGCATAAAGAGTACATTTTATATGTGATCAGTAGTTTAATGTGGGGGGAAAAGCAAAAGGAAAATCACCAACTGGATATTAAAAGAACTGCTTTCTAGTCTTGACTGTATAATCTGAGACCTTTCATTTCCTTATCCATGCAAGTGTGCTCAGCATTATGTTTTTCAAAGTTGAAAACATTCCCAAAAGGAGAATGATTAAATAAATCAGAGTTTAACCTCATCATGGAAGTCGCATAGCAATAAATTTTTAAAATGTTATAAACATATTAAATAACATGGATAAATGCTAAGGTTATATTTATAGATTCCAAAACTATGAATATTTGTATATAAAATGATTCAGATTTATAAAGTCAAAACAAATACCCATAATTAAAATTTTAAGTGAGTAAATATACTAGCTTTTGATTTAGGAATCAAACAACTGACTTAAGTACCAGGTGAAAATGATAGTGATCATCCAACTCTGGTGTTTTAATTGACATTAGTGCAAACAGAACATCACTCTATGACAGCATATACCAACCTGGATATGCCCAATCTCATTATGATCTCTGCTTAAGAAAAACCCCAAACTATGGATTTCCTTAGAAAGAGTAAAAAAGTATCGCCCCAAACTTATTTTCAATGTATGCTATTAGATTTTAATATGAATTCTTACTCAAAGTAATATATAATCCATATGTACACATTAATTAAATACACTACTTCTTGAATTTTCATTATAAAACAATTACATCACTTTTTCTGGTACCTATACAGATATCTTCTTGAAGAAATAAAAAATTAGGTAAATTATATCCTACTTTCACTCATGAAAACTGTCCCATTAATAAAATCATTTTATCAAAACTGCCACTTTAAAGCTCTAAAAATATCCATGATAAAAGGTCAACTAAATAATACATATCCATGGTGACTTGGGATGATAACCCAAAATTCTTTAACATGTAAAAAACTCCCACTTCACTTAAAAATATATTGACTACTGCATCAAAATGACAGCTAATTTTTCAAATGTAATTTTATCCAAGATAGGTTTTTGCACACATTTTGTTCTTTCTCTATTAGGCTATGAAAAATAAAATATTCTAACAAGTCAATGAATACACCTCAAGAGGAAATAAGTTTGAAACCTTAACAAATGAAACACTAGTTATCTTTTTTTTTAAATTATAAAAGTGGCAATTTCATTTGACTCAAGTTTACTTTTGGGGGCTTAAAATCAACAGAAGAAATTGCATAGGAAAAAATTTGACAGATTTGATGGCATAAAATATTCAATTTTAGGGCTGCAGACGTAGCTCTGAGCTTGCCAATAGACAAGAACCTGGGCGTGGTCCCCAGCACTACTGCGCCTGTTGTTACTCTTGATTGTGCACTTGACTGGATTAAGAGACTCCCAAGGAGGTGACTGAACTGTGAAGGCACTAACCACAATGAACACAGTGATGAGGTCACAGCTCAATAGGCTATTATGAGATGGTGCAAAGTTGGAAGATATGGGTCATGAGGACATGACTGTGGAGACTACAGCTGACCCCTGATACTTATGTCTTATTCTTTCCCAACTCTCTGATTCCTTCATCATCTTTAGCCACAATGTTTTTCCTCAGAACTTGCTGATGACAGACTGAAATCTCTGAAACTGTATGTATGCTAAAATAAATGTTTCTTCTTTTAGATTGCAAGTGTTGGGTATTTTATCCTAGCAATAAAAGCTGACCAATACAACTTCAAATACATATAAATAAATAAAATCTACAAAACGTATCTAGTATCATAGAAATAAAATAGAAACAGTGACAAAATTATTAGCAATAAATTGAACCTAAAACATAAAAGCTTCATTCCAAAGGGTCTGTAAGTTGGTAACAAAATCACTAATTGTTAAAGGAAAAAAAGTACGCAAAATTTCACACAGGAAAAAGATAACTAACTAGTCAAGCCCTTTCAGATTTCTCTAGTAGTATTCTCTATTATTATCAAAATATAGAAATGAGTGCAATGTAAATGATAAGTACTACTAGACAATGATATCAAACTCAATTGATTATCACATTGGAAAACTGATACAGTATATAAAAGAAGTACTACAAGTACTCATACTCTTTGAGGAAAATATTTCTAATTTTGGGATCTAGAAAATGTTTAAAACATGAAAGAGCTATGATCATTTAGATATTTCAAAAACATTTTTTAGAAAACTGAAGATTGGAAAGTAACCTACATCTCTAACAATAAAGAATGAGTTAGGGCTGGAGATTTAGCCCAGTGGTTCCAGTGCCTGCCTTACAAGTGCAAGGTCCTGAGTTCAATCCCCAGTAACCACATGCAATAATGCTGGATGTGGTGACTCAGTCTCAGCAGCAATCAGTACCACATGTGGTGGCTCATACCTGTAATCCCAGCATTTGGGAGGCACAGGCAGGAGGATTGCTGTGAGTTTGAGGCAGAGGTCAGGCCAGCCTGAACTACAAAGTGAGACCCTGCCTCAAACAAACAAAAAAACATTAGATGATTCTCCTAAATGAGATACAGTAATATCTAGTCCACACAATGACAATGTTAACAATTTTTAAATCATCCCAAATTGCCTAACATCCAGAAAGACCACAGAACACTATATATCAAGAACATTAAAATGTTCATACCCTTCAACACAGGATTTTCATTTGAAGAACTAGCCTAAAGCAACTATTTAACATACAAAGATTTATAACCAGTCATGTTTATCACAGATATCTAAAAAAGTACTGACTGAAAATAAATATCAATAAATTTGTAACAATGGAAAAATACTGATTTTATTATATTATACTGATAAAGTATAATATACCTGTATTAAAATCTTTATGGGGCCAGGGATTTAGCTCAGTGGTTCTGGCGCCTGTCTTGCAAGCGCAAGGATCAGGGTTTGATCCCCAGTAACCACACACAATACTGGGCATGGAGACTCACGCCCACCAGCAATCAGTACCACATACCACAGTGCCGGGCGTGGTGGCTCACACCTGTAATCCCAGCACTTGGGAGGCAGAGGCAGGAGGATTGCTGTGATGTGAGTTTGAGGCTGAGTGCGGGGCCAGCCTGAACTACCAAAGCAAGACCCTGTCTCAAGGGAAAAATAAAAAAAAAAATCTTTAACAATTTCTACAATATTTAAATTAAAAATCTGGCCAAAAACTGTTTATTTGCTTGTGTGTGTTTTTTTTTTTTTTGGAGACTGGGTCTCACCACATAGTTCAAGAGGCCCTTGAACTCATTATGTATGTAGCTCAGCTGGCTTTGAACTCCCAGTGATCCTCCTGCCTCAGCCTCCTAAGTGCTGGGATTATTGGCCTGCATCACCACACCTAGCTTCAAAGAACTGTTTTTAAAACACTTACAGAAAAATATTAATGAATGAAAAAATTTGTCATACCATACTACTAATAGAAAATGTCGGATGCAATCTTGATTCTATTTTTTATTTAACTTATCCAAAATATGTGCTAAAAATACAGATACATGGGACGAAGTTTTGAAGAAATTATCTTCAAATGTTAACAATGGTACATTCTCACTTCTGGTGGTGGCAGACAAAGGATATTAGAAGACGCATTCTCCAGAGAAAACAGATCTCGATAAAATGATATTAAAACAATCATTTCCAAGTCTAAAAAAAAAAAAAAAGAGTGCAGATAATATCTCAAGAAATGGTTATCTCTTTAAGTATGAATGGGAAGTTTTGATATTCTTCCTTTACAATACTTCACTCACAGATTGAAGAGGAAAAATTGTATAGCTTTACCACTAGAGGTCTTGAATCAAAAGCAGAGGCAGAATAAGTAAGCATTTTATAGAGATACTGGGAAGAGCCAGAAATGACTGAGATGATAAACTCTCTGTACTCTTGTGACTCTGTGCTAAATTACATGTATGTAGTAGAACCAAAGAGAACCATATGAAAACTGAAAGCCTGCAGACTTGTATTTGAATGGGTTCCTCGTCCATGTACATCCTGGGCTCAGTGTAAAATCGTATTCCCTTAGAGCATTTGGCTAGGGCCTTTGTCCACATCATTTACTGACCACTAAAGTATACAGGCACAGGAGATTCCTAAGGAATCATGATTTTAAAAAGCATAGAAGAGAAACAAAAATGAGAAGTAGGCTGAGACCTCACCAGTCAACACTGAAGAAACAATAAATTCCAAGTTTCAGTATGGAAAAGATAACTTACTGTTCTCTGGGAGGGTACCTGAAAATCACTGAAGAGGCAACAAATTTCAGTTTTGTTCTGGTAAAGATACCTACTCACTAAAACAAAATCCAATCAAAGTCTCAAAAATGTAAAACAGTCTGTAGTCAGTACAACATATTAATCACAATTTTGAACTCAAAGCACTAGATGTTAGAATAAAAAGGAAGAAAATATGAATTCATACTCAAGAATAAAAAGAAGTTGGACAGTAATTTCAAATTGGCTCAGATATCTGACTTAGCAAAGACTTCAAAGAAACTACTGTAAGTATGTTTGAAGAATTAAAGTATGATCAAATTAACTAAATAGGGAATCTTCATAGACTGCTTGGAAAGTATAAAGAACCAAATGAACATTCTACAGTTAATCAATATAATAACTAAAATGAAATTACACCCAAATTCACTAGATGAGTTGATTAAAAGATCTGAGATGTCACAATAAAAATATCAGCTCTATAAAAAGTGATGAATATTCTCCAAACCAAAACACAAAATGGCAAATACTCAAGAAAAATGAAGTCTTAACAAGCCAGCGAATACTATCAAATATCCTAATGTACATAGTTGAAATTAAAGTGAGAGAAAGAGAAAATGGTAAATAGTGGCAGAAAAAAAAACCTGACATGATGACAATAACATCAAATTTGATGAAAACTTTTAACTTGGGAATCACTAAAGCTTAATGAACTCCAAGAAGTCAAATGCAAAAGGAAAGACACTCCTATAACTAAGGGAATATACACAAAGGCAAAGAGAAGAAAGCAGCTTGCTTAAAGTACATAGCACACAAATCACACTGCTCATCAGAAATAATGCAGACCAAAGATAACAAAAATGACATACTGTGCTTAGAGAAAACCTGTCCAGCAACAGTTCTACATTAAAAAATAATGAGAATTGAATTGTGTCATACACTGGTACAAATTCCCATTGTTGAGTGCAATCATGATGTATATATAATGTACCAATAAAGATTTCAATTAAAAAAAAACTAAAGACAAAAACTAAAAACATTCACAGGTAAATAAACTGAAATAATTTATTCTCGTGGACTTGTACTAACAAGAAAATCTTGTTAAGTCCTTTAGGTTAAAAGAAAATGACATCAAATAGTAATCTGGGACCAGGGGAAGGAATGAGAAATACTATGAATAGTTCATAAGTGAGTAAACATAAAGCACTATGTGGATATATATTTTTATTTTCTTCTCTTAAATTCTTTAAAAGTCACATGCACTAAAGGCAAAAATCCTAACACTGTCTTCTTGTGTTTATAATGCACAAAGATGTAATATTTATGATAGCAATAGAAAATAGAGGTAAGCTACATATAAAGTCCATATATTTTATTGAAAGTAATTTACAGTATTAGCTTGAAGTAGATTGTGATAAAGATGTAGTCTGTAATCCCAGAGTGGTTCTCAAAAAATAAATTTTCTACATTGCCTCTGAAAACTTTAATAGACTATTACTCATATATAATAGAATTCATACTGTATTTTTAAAGATGAACAAAAATGGTAGTAAAATGGTAGTACCACTGAAACAGAACAGTGACCATTTTCCTTTCTAAAGTATACATAAAATGATTACAATGTTGTAAATGAAATACTCCAATAAAATTAAAACCACAAAAATTATACCATAGCTGTTTAAAAAATATACTAGCACTTCATAGCACATTCTAGTGAGGTAAGAAGAAATAAAAAGAGAAAATTAGACTATAAAACAAATTAAGAAAGGAAGACAGGAGAATAGAGAAATCAGAAAACAACTAAACATAAAGAAGGAGAGGCTGAGAATGGGAAAGGAGACAGAAAGAAATGTTACTAGTGAAAAGGAAGGCAAGTATAGGCAATTTAAAAAAATTTGGAGATGCTAAAGACACTTTTTTTTTTTTAGCCAGAGTATCGCTTTGTAGTTCAGGCTGGCCCTGAGCTCAGCCTCAAACTCAAAGCAATCCTCCTGCCTCTGCCTCCAAAGTGCTGGGATTACAAGCATGAGCCACCACACCTGGCACGGTGGTAACTGGTACTAATTGCCGGTGGGCATGAGTCTCCATGCCTGAATTGTTGTAGGTGGTTACCCAGGATTTAACCAGGGCTCTTGTACTTGCAAGACAGGCGCCAGAACCATTGAACTAAATCCCCTACCCTAAAGACATTTTTATTTTTAATACATGCCAAACATGTGCACCAGAGTTTTCCTGAAATAAAATGTGCTCATATTTTTCTGTATGGAAAATCTAAAGCTTTTACTCTAAAAATTATCTATGACCAAAAAACAATTCAAGGACTAGTGCTCTAAAATATTAATACATATTATCTTTTCAAATTCATTTTAGCTGTGGATTCCAAAGCATCCTAACTTTATTATTTCCTTTTGAAATAATAACTCACTAACATTAGTTAGTTAATAATTCTTTAATTGCCCTTTATTCTTATTTTAGGGTCTGAGATCTCAGGGACAGGAAGTGACAGAGTAAGGACACAATTTCTAGAAATGTTGCAGTAACTTCCTTTGTTTTTGGAGTATAGTCTTGCTTTGCTGCCCAGGCTGATCTTGAGCTCCTGGCTTCAACTGATTCTTTTCCTGCAGTCTCCAGGTATCTGGGCCTATGGGCATGCACCAAGGTGCCTTGTCTGTGTTGTTACGATCTGTGGATTTCTCATTTTTAATATACTGATCAGGTGATAATCAGTCAGGTTAGGAATTCTAAAACCAACATAGTTTATAATCTGTCTCTACTATCCAGATCAGTATCGGCAACACAGAAGTCTTAATAATTCATTAAATAAAACTTCTTGGGGCAACCCACTTTCTAGTCTTCCTTCTACGTCTCTTGGACAGAAACTATCATTCTCTCAATAGATTTCTCCTATTCTTAAAAAAAAAACTTTTTAAAGACAAGTGAATAATCAAAAAATAAATAAAATTAGGTAATATTGAATTATGCATATTATATTAAAAACTGTTCAGATAAGAAAATGCTTGCAGCTCTTAGGCAACAAGTTATTGGTTATACTGTTAGAAAAACTGTATATGGATTATTAGGGTTGAAGTATTCAAGTTCTCTATTTCCATATTTTGTCTGTCCTCACCAGTCATCATGAAAATAACTTCTCATTCACTAAATTATTTGTCAAGAAAAATAAGACTTAAGTCACAGTGTTGCATGCCAAGTTAACCTGAGACTCATCAGAATTGTAGTGTTGGACTGAGGTGTGACCTGGAAAAGTTATCCTTCAGGGAAGATCAGGTTAAAACACAAAAACTGAACCTCAGATAGGCTGAGATGGCAAATTTGTGATTTCCAAATATAGGAAATGTATCCATCACTCCAATTTTTTTTTTATAATGTCCCACCCTAAACCTTTTGTTACCTCTAGTCTTATTTTATGAGGAGAAGAGAGAGATAGAAATAAAAACAATGTTATTTTTAATATAATATTCTTTTTTTTTTTTTTTTGAGACAGGGTCTCACTTTGTAGTTCAGGCTGGCCCTGAGCTCAGCCTCAAATTCAAAGCAATCCTCCTGCCTCTGCCTCCCCAGTGCTGGGATTACAGGCATGAGCCACCATGCCTGGTACTGTGGTATCTGGTACTGATTGCTCCTGGGCGTCAGTCTCCATGCCTAGTATGGTATGTGGTTACTGGGGAATTGAACCCAGGCCCATGCGCTTGCAAGACAGGTGCTGGAATCACTGAGCTAACTCCCCAGCCCTAATATAATATTCTTAAAGTACACTCACAGATAAGAAGTGCTCATATTTAGATACTTCCTCTTCCAGTAACAGAATGTAATTTTGGAGAGAGGAAGACAGGGAAGAGGAAAGAAGGTCAGGAAAGGGATAAAAAAGAAAGGGTGAGTGAGCATCACACATACACACACACACACACACACACACACACACACTGAGTTCCCAAGCTCTGACAGCAATTCCTGTAGGAAGATCAGTCACATGTTCTAGGAAATAGGGAAATACAATATCTAGTACATGTGCAGCACCTGGGATCAGCAGCAGTACAAGGGAAAAGAATATTCTATAGTGGAGCAGTGAGGACCTTCTTTTTATAGTATTAGGATTTTAATTTGAGAGCACATATGAGGTAAGGCTCCTCAAAACTGTCACAGAACTTGGGGACTACAGAGAGTAACACTAACTGGAAGGGGAAATGACAATAAAGTACTTTTACAGTGAAGTTTAGCTGTATTTTAACATGGTCATTTGGAATGTTTCAACATGAACAGCAGAATGAAGCTGAGAACACAGAGACGCTGGTACCCCGATAATGCTCAAATATCACCTAGGTCTTCTGTGTTTCCATGAGACTAAGAATGTAACATATCAATCAATAAGTGGCTCTATCACAGCCTCCAAAAAGGAGTATTTCCATCTGGAGTCCAGAAAGCTAGAGAGCCCTTCCATCTGTTCTAGAGGAATGTACATGTTTTGTAAGAAGTTTTAGAATATTTTTCAGTGCTACTCCAAGAAGCAGAATGCTAGTGTAAACCAATAAATACCCACCTTAATATGTAGTAATTCAAATGGCAATTCAGTGTCATAATTGTGTTCATAATTGGGTTTGGTGCTGTGTCATCCCACCAAATAATGGCGTTTGATATGTAAAGTTAGTCAGTAGATTTATTTGAAAGATGCCAGTATATTACAGCTATGGGCTCTGGAGCCTAGAATGCCCAGGCTTAACTTGCAGAGTGATAATTACTAGCCATGGAATACAGAACAAGTCCCTAGCCTAGCCATACCCCAGTTTTCTTTACCTATAAAAGGAAGACAGTAGCAGTACTAAGAATTATCTGATAATTTTAAGTGAGATACAAAAAATAAAAAATATGAGCATTGGAGGAGTGCTTCTTGGTTTTACTCCTAAATATTCCTTCTCTTGGAATTGATTACTGAACAGTTTTATTGTGCTTACTTCATGAGGTTGTTGTAAAGATGAGTGTGTGTGTATATATTATCTACTTATGCATCCTACAAAGTGCCTACCAGAGAGCAAGAGTTTTATGTTACTTAATATTATTGCTATATAACTTCATCATTACTCTGCCCTGACAGCTGTATAGATATTATATGAGTATAGAGTTAGGTTCATAAGGGCACATGAAGCAATGTTATAATAGAGTATCAGAATTATAAGATAAATAGTAAGTAATAAGACATTTTTCTTTAAAGAAAACTTACATATGACTAAAATACATGAAAATGTTTTTAAAACTTACATCATTGAATCATGTCTGTTTTAAACCTAAGGGAAAACATGTCATTTCTGAAACCTGAATGTGGTAACACAGCAAGGTTTACTAATATTTTGGTGGCTTATTCTCATTTCAAATCTTTTTTGTGAACCTATAAAACACTGTAGCAACTATATAGGATCAAGGACAGCAGTGACTAGACAGGACACAAGGCAAATCCAGTGTACAATAAAATTAACTGTTATAATTTCATTTAATATATAAAAATACTACTGAAAAACAAACACGAGAGGTGAATAAAGTTTAAAAATAAATAAAGCTTTTTAAAATAAAGGGACCGCCCCCCCAAAAAATAAAATAAAGGGACACAAGTTAGAACAAACAACCACCATCTTTCATACCGGATAAGAATTTGAATTTAAAAATAATTGGTTACTTTCTGCCCTCATACTTTTGTATTTTTATTAATATAAAGTAGTTAGAAGTAAAATACTACCTAAATCACAAAGCATCAGTTATTTCTAAAGAAAGATAAGGGCAAATGTTCATTTGTATTTTTCCTTACATGATTTTTATATAAATTAACAAAGACTATCATAATTTATTTAGGAATTAGTTGAAGTGTGAATAAAGCCAAATACTGAGAATATACATTTTCTATTGCTGTGTCAGGATGGCCACTGTTCTCATTTGCTGGAATATTAGATTAAGTTACTTCATTTGCATTCATCATGCATGTGTAATTTTTCTTGTGAAAATTTATAACAATTTTTATAGATGTTTCTTTTTATAAAATTTTCAATAATGCTCTATACTCAGTCTTGAATACAACAGCCACAATAGTGGATACAATTTGGATAACAGCCAATAGATGGCACTGTTCCCACTAGCTAGTGAAAACACTATAAACATCTCATTACAGGTACAAATTGAGATTGAATATCTGCTTAAATCAGTGTATCTAAATTTCTCATGGTGGGAATATATTAAAATACCTTAAATATTAACAACTGTTTACATAACAGTTGTATATATAGAATATGAAAGAGCAATTTAAGGCAAACCATTTACTAATTTGGCTAAAAAACATTTACTGAGTAACTACTATTACTAGATATTAGAATATAAAAGTGAGTATCTTCTGGCCACTTATAATTACATAATTATGAGGAGGTAAGTAAATTCATTAATGGAGAAGTGTACATAGTGGCAGAAAGGATGTGATGGATCACTAACAGATTTTTACAAAAGACACAGTACCTGAGCCAGTCACAAAAGACAGGGGTTTGTGGCACAAAATATTCTGAACAAAGGGAAAAGCAATGGCAAAGGAATGGTAAAAATAGTGAAAAAGTAATACAGTACAATATGAAAAATATGACCAAACATGGCAAGATATAAACCTGGAAAGACAGGTGTATAGCACCCAGGGGGTCTACTATCTTCAACAAAGTTATGCTTTATCCTTCATATGATGGGTATCCATTAAAGACATGATGGGAAGTGAGTGATCAGATTTTTATTTTGAAGAGATCCCTGCAGGCACTAAGTGAGAGTGAATCTGAATGGGCTAAGAGTGGAAGTTGAAAACCAACACAAAGGCCCTTATGTCAGTACAGGCAGCAAGCAATTAAGCTTTAACCAGAATAATAACAACAACAACAAAAAAAAAAAGAGGAGAAAAAAATAGATATGGTTTGGAGAAATATTCAGGGATAAATAACTAGCAAAATAAATTATTTAAACAGATATAGGAAGTGAGATATCATGGCTGACAATCAAGACAATGTTTTCCTCAGGTATTATTGACATGCCACTGATAACTTTACTGATCTATCATTCTATTGTTACTATATAAATATAAGCTGCTGTTTTGCTCTTATCCAATACAATACTTGTTTCCTAGTATTGTATACTTTCTCTGCTAAAACTATTATAATTTACAAGAATTATTAAAAATAGGCACACACTTGTAACTCCAGCACTTGAGGTCATTGACACAAGTTTGGGAATGCAGGTGTTCCAAGTATTTCCTTTACAATTTCCAGGAAAAAAATTGAAGACTATAGAAAACAATAAAAAAAATATTTATTTTAATAAACTCAAATGTAAAAACCTAGATTTATACATTAGACTATTTTTTGAAATGCTATGCAATTCCGACTGACCTTGCACTCACTGTGTGTCCCAGCCTGACATAGAACTCGTGGCAATCTTCCTGCCTCGGCCTCTTAAGTACTGGGATTACAAGTATACACCACCACTCTCAGCCCTAAGCTGTACTTCTACTTAGAATATGCATTTTAAAAATAAACTCTTCTGGAACTTTTAAAATATTCACCTAATAAATTTATCTTCAATTAGCATAAAATTTTTACAAAACAGATGCTACATGTTAAGGTACTAT
>PVIR01012935.1:0-5000 GCA_004026965.1 Petromus typicus | reverse complement strand
AAGGGTACAGGAGGATAAGTGCTAAACATTAAGTTAATGGTACGTAGAAGACATATTAATTCTCCTTTTATATATCAGTTCTGTCTATACACATAAACAGCCATTACTTTAAAATATTTATCAGTATGTAAGCAGATAAAGGAAAATATTTTATCATGGCTCTGTAAGTATACTGAATTTGAGATACTGGTACATAAGCCACCTGGAGCTTCATATAAAACTGAAACAGACACTTTTCCTTTTCCTACAATACTAATAATACACTTGTATAAAATCTAAGCTTCAATCAATTTTCACACTACTTTAAAAAATCCTAAGTGTAAGGGGAAAATTAACAAAGTGAAACAGGAGTTATAGTGCCTTGCTTGAGGTCACAGTAAAACGACATTCTTCTAACTCCTAGTTGTGTGCTCCTCCTAAAATAAACATTTTAAAGTTAAATATTTATACTATGATTCTGTGGAAAATACAATATGAATAGATAAAGATGCCTTTATGGTGCAAGGATTTTCTATCCTAACTCCTAATGCTTTGACTAGAAAGACAGAGAATGAACTTACTATTTCTACTGTTAATTTTCTTTCTATAGTTATACAAACTAAATCCTAAGAAAGTCCTGAAATAACTATAAGGTGTCTCTTGGGAATCCTTTCAATGAAGCCAAATCTTCAGTGTCCTGAGTCATCACACAGAAAAATGTACAAATATAATATTTAGTTACTGTAATATTTTCACGAAGTTCTGTCTTACAAACCCTGGACAATGGTAAGGTCAGTGCATTTAGAATATTCAAATTTACATTTAAAAGCTTTAATAAGCACATGAACATGAAAATCAGAAAATATTTTTATGCTAAACATAAATCTCAGATTATGAGTAATGTCATGAAAAAATTTTAAGATATTTTAAATGCTAGCTTGACACTACTTCTTCTTAAGACTTGTTTCTTCAAAATGGAACAAAGCGAAAAAACCAAAATGGAATACAGAGATCTTATTTTGAAAGATGAGAAGAAATAGGAGAAAGGTAGGGAAAGGGTCCAATTTTTTTTCTATTTGAATAATTTGATAATAATTATTACTCATTTACTATAAAAGCAGTTTTTAACAAACTAATAACTGATCAAAATGAATCAGAGAAATAGATCACTAACAATGACACTATTTCTGACTGGAATCTGTGCTGGTCTCCAGATTTAAGATCTATAAATTCCCCAAGAAATCATGACAGTAACGTGACATTGACACTTAATCCACATTAAAGTTATTTTAATTTGAATCCACTCACAGTACACATTTGACTGATAAAAGAGAATGATTTATGGAATTGGTCTTCTGGAAAGAAAAACTCCACACTGCTCCATTGCATGATCAGAGTGTGAGAAAAACATCTATTTAAATATGAACTTTTACCCTGAACTTCTAATACATGTGGACTTAGGAAAGAAAAATAAAACATGGGGAGGAAAAAGACTGGTTGTTACAGACATTAAATAGTGATATAAAAATAAATATTTTAAATTGGTGACAATAAACTTATATAATATATGGGTAGCATGGCTGTATTTTAAGATAGTTATCTTCTCAAATTTATTTGAACAACTGTCCAAAACATTTTTTCAGAACACAGTGATGAAATATAAACTAAAACTGAGATATTAAAAATATAACAAATAAGACAAAGGAGTTTAGATTGGGGGTCATATCTTTTGTGAGTTTTTCTTACATTTTTTTAGTTCATGCTGTATATGAACTGAATCCTCAGATAATTATCAACTGTCATTACAGTTGCATTTAGATAAAGTTAATACTTTTATAATAAAGAACTAAAATACAGAACCAAAATAGCAGTTTCATTTATAAGTACTATGCAAAGTAACCTAAAACAGAGGAAAGGTTTGTTTGTTTGTTTTTAGAATCTGACAGTATTATTGACGAGTATGTAATAGCAATGAGTCTTCTTATATCTTTGGCAAGCAGCAACAATATTCTTACAAACCACTGATGATTTAAATGAGCTATAAATGACAGCTGCTTTTCGACATTTAAATGGTCAGACCATGTTGCGTGACCACAAGGACAAATAGGTCATTGCTCTGAAATGTTATACAACATAAGAAACATAAATGGTCTCTCTGTGGGAGATAAAACACACAGGTATAGCTCCAGAATTCCTTTACTATTCAACTATTAATAGAAGGCAAATCCCAATAAATATGTAAACACTTGTTACCCAGTTTATGAGAAGATTTATTATTACTTATGTAATTATCCACTTAAAGTTGAACAAGACACTCTGAGTTATAATATGCAGTTTCTAGTCCTAAAAAATGCAATTTAATATTTGGATACAAAATAAAGGGGAAAAATTCATTTCATAATCCTAAAGATGATGAATTTTTTCTTCTATAAATCTGTGGAATGCCCATCACTCTAGATTTATTAACTTCTGATTAATCAGTCAGAGACTGTAGAATCATACTGAATGAGTGTAAAGATAGCATCTGGATTCTTCACCAAAGGCTTTTTCTTTGGACATGTGTCTTTAAAGTCAGTACCTTTTAATTTTTTTCTGACAGTCCCTGGACCAGTAGTTCTAGCTTTATAAACTTTATAATTTCATGACTTCCTTCTCATCCAGAGAATCACAGCCTGCATCTAAACAGGAATCTCAGCTGTCTCTGGTGCACATAGAAGATGGTGAAGCACTGACCCAGGTGACTGGGTTTCCACACTCCAGCACATTTCCACTCACATGGACTTTCAGAAAAGAGAACAAGAGAAGTTTTAGAAATATCATACTTATGTGGGGTAAGTCATTGCTCTCTCATCAAAGAAGGCATGATACAGCAAACTTTCTTTCAAGTCAGAAATTACCCATTACATTACTTGTCCTGAAAAGGTGATAATTTTTCTCATTGTTCAGTTCAATATTTTCTGATCTCAATCCTCTACCAACAGAAAAGAATAGCATTTTTTCTAATTTACTTACAATATTGTAATATTTATCTTATAATCAAATGGCAAGACTATAGCCTATATTTCCAAAATAGCAAAACCAAAAATGTGTTACATCAATAATCATACTGGAGTACATTAAACACTTCATAAATAAAATATTTTAATTCTCATTCAGAAGTTCAACAAGGTCTATTATATACAATATATTATCCAGAATTTTAAAATGTAAAATGTCAGAAAAATACATAGAAGACAAAAAGCTTTGATATAACAAAAATAACAGTTAATTTTCTATAACTTTACAGCATCATTAATTTTTAAAAGGGCAGGAGCAATGTCATTAACAAATAATCATCTACCACTACTCCTTCAACTCTTCTGTGTTAAAATATAAAACTTTAAAGTCACTTCAGAAGGTCTTTCATCTGTATAGGATTCTTCCTCAAATAAAATTTTCTTAAGTTCATCATAAAATCTAAGCACTGAAATTCTCTCACTTATTTTTTCTTTTAAGTATAATATGGGCACATCACCCTTTGAGATATTTCATGTTTAGTTCTGCTGCTGCTGGCACTACTTCTGTTAATACTGCAGGATACCTGTAGGATAATTCTGCAGTAGCCAAGGTCAACTCAAAGGTGGTTTCCTGGGCCAAGGAGTAGCTCAGTGATAACAGGTGTGATAAACATACAATTAGCATGCACAAGGCTCTGGATTCTGGAAAGATGGATAAACAAAGAAGCCACCCTCAGACTGGTAGACATTTTTGTGACTTGACCAGGAGAGCAAAGACATGTTTCTCTTGGGCAAAGTATGAGCAGGTATTATTAAAGTCTCCTAAAGAAATTATTGTTGGAATTCCTTAGCTATCACATAAACCCACTGGGCATGAAAAAATCACTCCATGGGACATGAGGGTCAAAAGAAAGCCATACAAACATGAACCACAGGCTACCTAGTGTATGTTAGTGATATCTTAGTTACTAATATCTTTAGTAGTAACATCTTAGCAACATCTTTATCTCTTATTCAGCAATAGCATGTCTTCTGCTACCATGTGGAAGACTCATAGTCATGCAAATAAAATCTCAAATCCTTATTAAAGAAAACAAAGTCAAATACAAAAAAGATACTATAAAGATAATAATACACACAATGATTACAAAGTGTTTTCTAGATGTACTACTAAGGAAAAGAACAACAAAAACGACAATCTAAATACAACAAAGGATACAGAAAATGATACTTTTTAAAAGAGGAAACAGAATTACACATATGTATGTACATACGTGCACATACAATTTTTTTCCCCAAAAAGCATGGGCAGGATAAAGCAGATGTCAGAAAAACTGACAAACTATAGGGATAGAAAAAAGCAGGCTAAAAAGACAGTGACAGAACTCTCTGAGAATATCACTGTGCACAATTTTAACATAGGGAAGCACATTAACATCAAACATACTCAAGCACACATATTAAATCAGAAAGACTGGTAACAAAGTGACAAACTAAACACAAACAAAAATGAACGAAACCATATTTCAAATGAGTAACACAAGTACAGTCATTAGAGGGCAAGTACTGCAAATAACTGTTGAAGATCCAATTTAAAAATGGGCATCTGAGGAGCCAGGGAGTTAGCTCAGTGGTTCTGGCGCCTGTCTTGCAAGTGCAAGGGCCTGGGTTCGATCCCCGGTAACCACATATAATACTGGGCATGGAGACTCACCCCAGCAGCAATCAGTACCACAAACCACAGTGCCGGGTGTGGTGGCTCACGCCTGTAATCCTAGCACTCAGGAAGCAGAGGCAGGAGGATTGCTGTGATGTGAGTTGGAGGTTGAGCTCAGGGCCAGCCTGAACCACAAAACGAGACCCTGTCTCAAAAAAAAAAAAAAAAAACCTAAAAAAAAAAAAAAAAAAGAAAAATGGGCATCTGGAATGAACAGATACTTTTCAGAGGAAGAAATAAAAGCAGCTAAGAAGCATATGAAGTAATGTTCAACATCACATCTGAGAGAGATGCAAATGAAAACAACA
>PVIR01012934.1:0-43412 GCA_004026965.1 Petromus typicus | reverse complement strand
TTGAGATCGCCTATGTTGGGCTCCAACTTGCTGTCCTCCTGCCTCACCCTTCCAAAGTGCTGGAATTACAGCATTCACCACCAGGCCTAGCCTTGGACTCTAATTCTTGCATACACCTTTCCCATACTTTTTTACCAACTCTTCACGTGATTATGCCTTCATTTTATTGTAGCCCACACCTTGTTAGTGCTATTTCTAGTATGCATTTATTATTTAGAGAAAAATAGCATCTGTCAGCCAGTCATGGTGTCATGTACCATAGTGCCAGCACTCTGGCAGCTGGGGCAGGAGGATCACTTTGAGTGTGAAGCCAGCTAGGCCCGCACAGTGAGTTCAAGGCCATGCTGAAATAATAGTGAAGCTTTGTCTCAAAAAAATTTAAAAAAAAAATCTGTCCTAGCTATTCAAATCTCTCACTTTCATGATGGGAAGACATACTGTTATACTTAACCCAAGTCCAAAGTATTCAGAAGGAAGAGTGGCTTCCTAGTCAATCGCTATTTACTGAGAAACTAATTTATAAACTGTTAAGATCAATAAAGAAAATAAACATGGGAGAATACAGAAGTCACTATCGTGAAAAAAAAAGGCCCAATATAGGCAGAGGCAGGAGGATTGATATGAGTTTGAGGCTTGCTTGGGCTACACAGGGAGCTCAGGGTCAGCCTGAACTACACGGTGAGACCCTGTCTCAAGAAAAAAAAAAAAAAAGAAAAAGAAAAGAAAAAGAAAAAAGGACCAATATAGTAAAATAGGAAAAACAAGAGATAAAACTATATGTACAATATTCCCTCCTTTTCACTGTGTTTTTACTTAAAAAAATCCAAACAAACAAACAAACAAATACAAAAACCCTTTGAAATGTTAACTATGATTTTCTGTCTAACTGGAATTACCAATGAGATTAGAGGTAGAAGTATAGGTGCCTCTTACATGTTAAGTATTTACTGCTGTATTTTTTTTTATAATAATGCTGTTAGCAATAATATTTATTGGGTTAGAGCTTTACATGAATTAACTTATTTGATTCTCACAACAACCCAGAAGGTAAGTCCTATTTTTTGCCCTTTAGTTGAGGCATGGTGAGGTCAAATAATGTGCAGAGGATGACTACTACAGTGAGTCTGCAGTGCCCACCAAAAGCTCAAATGCTAAAGGCTTATTTCTCAGAGAGCTGTATGGGGGAGGTGGTAGGAAGCTTTAAGAGGTGGGACCTACCACGCAGTCTTCTCTTTAATTAGGGACCCAGTTTTGACAAGGTAGTAGGACCCCAGCTCCTTGCTTCTCCTTTCCACTTTTTGCTCAGACAAAGAGGAGTTTTGCCTCACTGATTTTGCTGCCATGTGATGTACACCAGTTCATCACAGGACCACAGCAATGGAACCAACTATTCCTCAACTGAAAACTCCAAGTTGCATTCTGATTCTGCAAGTCAGAATCAACCTTCACTTTTTATAACTTAATTATTCTAGGGATTTTGTTATAGTAACATAAAGCTAACAATCACCTAGTAGGTAGATCACAGCCAGATTCAGATCTGGCAAGCAGGTTCCAAAATTAAAGACTACTTTATTGACAATTACTTGCCTCCTCTAAAATACATACTATGTTATAGTATGTATGTGTATATGTATCATATAAAGCATGCTAGTAATATGGTTTGAAATAAAGCATAATATTTATTTATAAGGAAAGGAAAAGAGAGTTTAGAAAAAAATAAATGTAGACCAAGATAGCCAAGGAGAGACAGGAGACAAGGAGAAAGAGTGAAAGTTTCAGAAAGAGTGTTGAGGGGTGCTGGGGGTACATCAGTGAAAGAACATTAGCCTCACTTGCCAGAGGCCCTGGCTTTCATCTCCAGACCCAAAAATAAAACGTCGGGGAAATGCTATGTTCCTTCTGAGCAGCAGTGGGACCCACACTTTATAACTCTAGAATGGTTTCCTCTGCTCTAAAAGGAAATGTTCTGGAGAAATATTTACTTCAGAATACCAACAACTGGCATAAAATCTCATGTAACATGCATCATTGTTTCTGGCCTGGCCCTCATGCTGTTAATCAACAGTAAATTTGTGGCCCTCATGCTCTGATTTATGTTTTACAACTAGCGTGTTTCATAAAGGAAATACTCATGATTTCTATATGAACAAGAGTAAAGATAATTTTCTTTAAAGACAAAAAGGTGATGAAAAAACAGAATTGGAATTCAAGACGGTTTGGCAGCAGGCCCAATTCAAAGGGCAGCAACAAGTCATTCGAACTTAGGGGTCCTCAGTCTATGAGATAATCAACTCATGGGATGGACAAGGAACCCATAAAACTGATCAACTTTCCAAATATGTCTATCTGGCCGGGCATATGAGAGCATCTGACTGTAAATCCAATACTCAGGAGACTGAGGCAGGAGGATGCTGTGAGTTCAAGCCCAGGCTGGACTACATAGTGAGTTCCAGGTCTGAACTGCATGGCGAGACTCTGTTTCAAAAAGACCAAAACCAAACTAAATGAAAAAAACAAATATGTCTATCTGTAAGTCCCTAGAAGTAAAGGTCATGAATTTCTAGGTTGTAAAGGCCTACTAGGCAAACGAACCATGATGATACAACATGACCTCCTCCTCTTGTGAAGCAGCAAGAGAACTCTACAAGTTCTAGAGATAACAACAACAGCAACAACCCCAGAATTGTCACTGAACTTTTCTGCAACACTAGATGTTAGAAAACAAAAGTCGATGCCTTCAGAAATTTGTAGGAATTATTTCCACCTAGAACTTAATACCCAGGTAAAGCATAAAGTGGTGAGAGTAAAATAAAGACATTTTCACAGAGCTGGGCACAGTGGTGTCAGCACTGGGGAGGCTGAGGCAGAAGGATCACTGTGAGTTTGAAGCCAATCTGGGCAACACAGTGAGTCCAAGATGAACTGGAATAACAAAGTGAGACTCTTTCTAAAAAGAAGATGCCCTTCCAAAATGTTGCAATTACATGATCAAATATATCTATAAATTTATCTTAACTAAACGATCCCAAGATATAGAGATGTACAAAATTTCATAGTGACCTCGAAAAGGTTTTAAGAACAGCCAGTTCTGTTGACCTGGGGACACCCGGGAAAGCTGCTGTCTCTCAGGCAGGCCTCATAGGGTTCTCTAGCTAGTGAATGACTCCCTAACAGGGTACTTGGAGCTTGCTAGAAAAAGATGAATATTCTCCTGAAGGTTGAAGATGAAGAGTGATATACTTTTTAGATTCATGTTCTGCAACTTGATTTTTCGTCTACATACCTCTTTTTATACTCAACATTTTCCCTTTTACTCTCTTTCCTTTATTCTATTTTCTATTCACTGCAGATTTTTCTTTTTCTATTTTAATTCTTCCCACCAGCCCCATCCTGTCTCTTCTCACGTGATTTTCTATAAGTCTTGGTTGATACTTGTGTTTATAGACCTGACAGTTACTTTTGATTTTTGTCTCATAATTGTGCAAGTGGTTAGCTGAAATCTCTCATCTTTTGAATAAAATGTGGTCATCAGTAAAACGGGATAGTATTTGTCAGAATGCTATATAAGTGGCTGAGCTAACCTTGAAGTTGTGGAGAGAAAGTAACTGAAGAATTCTGATGCGCTTAATTCATGTTGCAGACTAGTATCTTCTTAAATAACTTGAACCTCTTCTTCTCTTGAAATTTATAACTTCAATTCCATATCATTCTTTTTGTAATAACAATAAGAAATGACAAGATATAGATTCAATAAAACTAGTTTTTAAACAACTGACAACCAGCCAATTAAGGTAGTTTAATTCTACAGAAACACAGTGATTAGATCCAAAGAGCGAAATTAGATTTAAAGATATATTTGGATTTTAGGTTTCTCAAAATGGAACTATATGTGTGGGTGAAAACATGAACCTACTATCATAAAATCTTTGCTTTTTTTCTTGTAAGACTATATGTTTGGGGCTTTTAATTTTCCAATCATATTATCATTGGGTAAAATTGGTTTATAGGATTCAAAGCGCAGGAATTGTGAATGTATAAAGAATTATAGTTCTTGAAAGGCACCAACATTTGTTGCTGAAAGTATCTTTAACGGTATCACTGTCTGTCCCAAATGAAGCATTCTTAGCTAAAAATCTGAGACTGAACAAGAACATAAAGGTCTATCTGTAGTTAATACTGAGGAATTTAGGTTTCATACAAGTCTACCTTTATTTTAAGTACAGTTTGGTTACTAGAAAAAAATCACGCACCACAAACCAAATATCTAAGCCACATTTTTTCCTAACACAGAAGGAGGCCTCTCTGAAGGTTTTTCCAGGCTGACCACTGAACAGTGGTCAAGACAAAAATAAACCCAAGAGGGCTTTCCTGGGCAAATTCAACAGTACACCCAACCCCCCCAAAGAGGAGGGGCACAGCTTTTCCCCCAGTGGTCTCTCCTAGGACCTTCTGTCCACACTCCCCCCATCTCCTAATTAGAAAGTTAATTAGGATTCCAAATGCAAATGCTAAATGGAGAAGGAGCTCTGGTTCCAGGCCAGGATTACTTGAACAAGTAACGCCGCCCAGGTTGTGCCCTGTATGTGGGAAGACAGCCCGGGTTCCATGACTGCTCAGGCCATTTGACTGGCTGGAGGGCAGGATTTCCTCTCACTTGTCTGAGAGAAAAGATCTTTTGTAAAATTTGCTAATTTCGAAGACAAAATGATTTTTAAAAATCATGCCTTGGGGTTTGAATGCAAGTGTCTTTTGATAAATTCAGTCGTCCCTATGGTGACATAAGGAGATACAAGAAGTTCCCCAGCTCTTCGTCCCATCTAAGCAGCCTCTCAAATTGTGCAGGGCGACTTCTTCGGTTTCCATGGCAACCAAAATTAGAAGGGCTTTTGCAACACTAACAGAAACCATCTTTTGAAGCGCTTCTGTGAATCATATTGAATACTGATGATGCAAGCTTGTGTGATACATATTTTCTGAAAACCAAATTACCACAAACAAATATTCGTTTAAGATTCTCACCTGAAATCTTAACTGGCAACACAATCCCCCCCTCCCTTCTCCCCCGTTTTATTTGCTTCCCTCTTAGATTCGCGCGGCCTAGAGCGCAAATGCGATCTGTTTCATTTCCAAACTTGTCTGAATTACACGGGTGAGGGCTCCGAGTGTGATTCATTCGCTCTCGTTTTGAAAGGGGGTGAGGAATGAGGTGGGGGAGGGTGGTCTAAACGAACCCTCTTGTCTGCAAAACTGGAGGATGAAACAGGAGAGACGGAACAGAGGAGAAGGGAGGAGGGAGGGAAAGAAGGACAGAAGACTGCAGAGGGCTGCGCCTCGGCCGCCCTGCCTGACCTGCCCCTCCGAGTCCGGCGCGGACGCTGGTCCAAAGCGGCGTGTGCGACGCTGCTGCGCCCCTGTCAGGGCGGCAGTGCGAGTCCGCCCGCCCTGACGCCCCCGGAGGGTGCTCGGAGGACGCGCGGCTCCGCTGCGCGCTGCCAGGCTCCCACGAAGCATCTGGACCCCGGCTGCGCGGCGTGGGGTGCGGAAGATGCCCGCGGGGAGGCCACGGGGGCCTCACACGGCGAGCTGGCCCGGCCCACGCGCGGGCCGGCCGGGTCCCGCGGCCCGTCTGAAGACGGCGGAGCGGGCGCCGGCGGCGAGCCCGCACCCTCGCTTACCTCGGGTTGCGCAGCGTGCGCGCGCGGGGCCCCGGCGCGGGTCCGTCCGCCCGGGGATCGGAGCTGTCAGGGCGGCCGCCCCGCCCCGCCCGGTGCGCGGCAGAGCGGCCCCCGGCCTGCGCCGTCCGACGGGCTGCCGCGGCGCTTCCCGGAGGACCAATGGGAGCGGCCGGCCCGGCGCGCTGCGGGGGGAGGGGGTCCAGGGACCCGGCTCGCCGGTTGCTATGGCAGCCGGGGGCGGGGCGCGGACGCCCAGGGAGGGACTGGGCCTGGGAGAGGACCCCCGGGCGTCGGTGGAAGCGGCGACACGGCCGCGAGCGCGACGCGGCTCAGGCCGACTGAAGGCCGCGCGCTGAGCCCCTCCGCCCTCGAGGGACGCTCTCGCGCCCTTGGAGACTGCGACCGGTCGGAATCCTCAGGACAGAGCCGGGCTCCGGCAAAGTGCCGTGACGCCTCCTCCGGTGAGTCTGGCACAGACAGAATTGCTCATGGCCCCCTCGGCCTAAATCCCTCCCTTGCACGTCAGGGTTTAGACCACGACTCCCTAACCTGCCTCCTCACAGCTTTGACCGACCAAGGGTAGACTCCAGAAATTGTTCTGCCAGTTTACAGAGAAGGAAACCAAGTCAGCGGGCTGAAGTGCAGAGCTGGGGACGGAATTCACAGGAGACAAAAGTTGAAGCCCTTCATTTTACAGACGAGAAAGCAGTGCTCAGGGGTCAGTTAACTTAGCGCGTCAGTGACAGCTGGTCGGTGGCAGAGCTGGGACCAGACATCTCACACGGCTGTTCCACGCCACGCTTTCCTTCTCCTTGTCCGGCCCTGTAGTCATGATTGCCAGGGCAACATTTACAAGAACAGAAGTGCTGAAGAGAAAAGAAAGCCTTCCATGGTAAAGCCAAAGATCCTTCTCTTGCTGTTCGGCAGGCACTGCAGTAAAAACAGTATCTGGCCAAATTCTCCCTAGAACCTATGAGCAGGTCCTGTTTCGGTCGATGAAGAAACTGAGACCCGAGGGGGTACACGACTTGCTCAGTGTTACCTAGCTGTGGAAAGCTGGTGCTGGCTCTCAAATCCAGTGTGACTCAGGCCTTTCTTCCCATCTTTGCGACGGCTTCTTGTGAAGATTTCAGGTTCAGGAACAGGCGGGGCAAGAAACAAAACCTTGGACAGCTCCATGCACTGGCCTTCCACAGGAGGACGAGAACTTGACGTTTCCTTGGTTTAGGAGATGGTCATTTATTTTTGTAGGTTTGGGGTACTCTGAGGAAACTGTCTATGAGCGGAAAGAAAGACGCATGTTCATTTAAAAAGAAAAATCTTATACATCTGTCACTCCAGCGCTTGGAAGATCGGTGAGAGCTTTAAGGCCAACCTAGGTTACAGAGTGAGTTCAAGACCAGCCTGGAATAGATAGCAAAATCCCTCTCAACAAGTAAATAGGAAAGAATAACCTTAGTTGGCCATGGCAGCACATTCTTTTCATCCCAGCACTTTGAGAGTCTGTGGCAGAAGAATCAGAAGTGTAGCCCAGCCTATACAATTTAGCAAGAACCTGTATGGAAATAAAAATTTAAAGAGTGGCTGGGGATATCATTCAGAGTGAAGGTCCTGGGTTCAATCCCCAATACCAGTAAAAAAAAAATCTTTTAAAATAGCATGTGCCATCAATCTATTTTTAAGGCAATAGTAGGATAAAGTGTCACCTATTTAAAAATATGGCCTATGGGGATTTAGCTCAGTGTTTCTGGCACCTGCCTTGCAAGTGCAAGGGTTTGGGTTTGATTCCCGGTAACCACAACAGCACCACATACTACAGTGCTGGTTGTGGTCGCTTATGCCTGTAATCTCAGCACTCAGAAGCCAAAAGCAAGAGGACTGCTGTGAGTTCCAGGCCGAGCTCAGGACCAGCCTAAACTACAAAGCGAGACCCTGTCTCAAAAAAAACCCACAACACACACACACACACACACACACACACACACACACACACACACACACAGCGACAATGGTTAAAGGGTTAGACTTTGGAGTCTACTCCTTGATTCCTAGTTGTGTTGTTTACTATCCATATGATGCTCTTGATGTCAAACATCTTCCATGTTCAGTCTCGTTATCTGTGTGTGAGCTGGAGCCAATGTAATAAATTCTCATAGCTTAGGAGTTGAAAATAATAAATATTCACTTACCACAGTTTGGAGGTGCCAATTAAAGGTTTGCAGACCGAAAAGTTTTCTTTATATTTCCCTATCGCAGAGGGCAGAACAGGAGAACTTGGTGGAATTTCTTATAACAGCATCACTTCTATTCCTTAGATTAGCTCTCCTCTCTTCTCATCCAAAAGCCTCACCTCCTGATATGATCACATTGGGAGTTAGGGTTTTAACATCTAAATGGAGGGTTTAACCACAGACCCCTCCTCAAGTTTTACCTTCTAGTAACTCCAGCTGGACATCACTCTGTAAAATCTTCTCATCTCACTTTGCGTTTTCTCATGTTTTATAGATTTTTACCTTCTGTGCCACATTCTAGGCAATTGCTTCAGCTTAGTAATAGTTTAAAATGGAATCATTTGCTCACAACTAGTATTTACCAAAATCCCATTTTCCTTAACTTTATAGGAACATTTTAAGAATACTATTGATGTTGAAGAAACATTTATTTGACCCAGAACATAGAAGTATCACAAGCTTGAACCCACTGTGGGTCACTGAGGGAGACTCTGTCTCAAAACAAAACAAAAACAAAAAGGGCTGGGGATGTAGGTTAGTGTGAAGGTCTTGGGCTCCATCCCCAGGGCCAAACACATGCATGTGCACACAGACACACACACACACATGCACAGCCAGGGGGAAGAGAAGGGAGAGAGGGAGGGAGGGTAAGAAGGAAAAGGCCATAGTAATTTTCATGATAAGGGTTTAAATTGCTGAAATTTTCACTGTTATAGGAATCATATTTCAAACTTTAATTGAAGAGAAAGACAAGCACAACAATTAGTGTGATACTTTCTTTTTTGCTACTGGAGATTGAAACTGAACTCAGGACCTTGTATTTGTAAGGCAGGAGCCAGAACCATCGAGCTAAACTCCCAGCCCATTGTGCTACTTTTTTATACATGACATTCATGTACATTAACAATTAAGATAATGAAGAGCTGAAGAAAAATTCTTACAAAACAAATTTGAAGGCTGGGGATTTAGCTCAGTGGTTCTGGTATCTGCCTGGCAAGCACAAGGTCCTGTACCAAGAAAAAAGAAAAAAAAAGTTACATGTCTTAGACAACCATTGCCATACAAGACCTAAGTACTGTTCTAATACAGCTAGTCTACCAGGACCCAAAACTAGGGTTATGAGCTCCTCTGTATTCATATACTGATACTTGCTTCTCAGCAGTTATTAGTTAGCATGTTGTATCTAAGTATAGCTGAGTTATCAAAGGGAGTCAAACTATTCCTAGTCAGTTATTCTGATTGTTGGGTTTTTAAGTATCTACTTGTTCTATCAGTCTTTGTGACATTTTTATCTCAAAAAGACAAAAGCAGTTATCTACTGAAGATTAGAGTGTCCTTGGTATAAACAACTCAGAATTTATCTTAGTCCAGTTATCACAATGTTAGGCCAACACTGACAATCGGTGACAAAGAAGATACTCCTATAGTAGTGCCAGTTTGAAAAGAGAGAAGCCCTCAAAAAGGTTAATTCTAGAGCTAGAAATGTAGCCCACTTGGGAGAGCTCTTACCCGCCATGCATGAGGTCCTGGATTCAGACACCACCTTGGCTTCTTTGAAGTAGGTAGTCAGTTGCCCTCTAAGTGTGGCTCTAGGACTGATAGCATCAGTATTACCCGGGAATTTGCTATAAATGCAATTTCCCGGTCCCTAACCCAGAACAACTAAATTAGTCTGGGTGTGGAGGCCGGCAAGGCACTCTAACAAGGCTGTGATGTCTGTGGAGTTCAAGAGCCATTCCCTACATGTTGCCAGGTCTAAGTCCATTTGTTTGCTGCTCAATAGCCAATACTTGAGATGGAGAAAAATCAGATTTATACAACGGCTGGCAACTCTAGGGGAAGCTATTGTCTCCTCAGACGGGGACCATATTAGACAATTTAGGTACAGAAGGGCTTGGGGAGGGAAAGACGGTACAATGGACAAGAAGCCCAAAGGCCATGTTCTCTTTTTTCTTTGGCTGTACACTGCTATCAATTTTGACTTTCTGTTATTCTTCAGGCAAAGTTCCTGTGATTCTTTAGGCAAACATTATCTTATACACTTCTCATTTGATCTGAAGGTCAGATGTTCTGCGTTCTGAAATCTCACGGTTGTAAAGTCTAAATATTCCAGTTTTTATAAACCTTATTATGGTAAAGATACACTAAGAATAAAAGATGTGTTCAAGGTGAGAAAGAAGTATTTTAAATGGAATTAATGGCAATATCCTTTACTGTAATAAATTTAAACAATCACTGTATTTGTTATTGTAATCATTTAGGTGTAGCTATTCTTTAGAATTTAGAATGCCAGGGAAGAGGGGAAGTCTCTAAAAGGGTAATGCTGCTATGTACCATGCTGCAGCATCAGGGCGGGAGATGTGAAAAGTGATTTGCTGCATGTAACTCGCCAGCTTTATGGACCTTATTCCTTCTACTGCCAGTCTCATCAAGGGCTGGTCTAGATTCCCAGAAGAAAAAGTGTTGTGCATTACAATGCTGTCAGTTACAAAGAAATCTCAGAGGAGTCCTTCCTAGGGATCAGGAGCACAGTGTAGGGGAGTATCCAAATATTAGCTCAAGTTCTCAGTTGTTCTGCATCTTTCATTCCCTCCATTTATGAAGGTAATACAGGAACTTGAGATAACAGATAAATGAGCAACACAAAGGTAATTAATAAATGATGGCCATTATGTTAAAATAAATTTTATATTCATTTATCTTGGTAGAACTACCAAGGCAGGGATTGCTTCAAGTGACTATGTCATATTAGGTTGTACGAAAGGTAAGGAGAAAAGATCAAATTCAGATGCTGCTTTCCTACTTACGCTGTCAGGAGTGAAATAAAATACAGGGCACAGAGTAGAACACAAGCTACTACATTAAGGGCAGATTATGTGATGGTGACAGGCTCTGCATTTATAGGTTTAAAGCAATACATTTCCAGGGCTCTAACTATGAGGGTCTTTTTAATTGGTGGTGGTAGTGAGGGTCTGTTGGTTCAATTCCTTACTTTTCTCATTTGATTCCTTTATGACAAATATTAAGAGCTCTAGGATTTACAGTACATCTTCCTCAAATGTAATTAATGAAAGTTAGTGTTAAAATGTCAAAGCTATTTACTTTTTCCAACAAAGGCCAAACTTTCTAAGTCAAGCAACTGACTTACCATTTTTTGGATGTTGTTTATAAAAAAGTATTTTCATGTGAATACCTTTAATGACTTGTTTAAAATAATCAAGCCATGTTAAATTGGAGATCTCAAATAAAATCTGCTTAAATGTTGAAGATTTAGACCCTACTTTGTCCTATAAGGTTGACAGCTTATTCACCACATAAAATGGAGTAAATCAGTCTTTTATGGAATATTGTTATGCTGAAATGTAATTCCTAGTTGAAGACAGTGGGAGCCAAAGCATTTTAATTACCAAGAAAATATTCCTAAAATCAACAGTGCATATGTTGGGGGCTGGGGATTTAGCTTAGTGGTCCCAGGGCCTACCTTGTAAGTGCAAGTTCCCAAGTTTGGAGGCTGGAACCAAAAAAACAAAACAAAACAAAAAAACATCCAACAACAAAGTGCAAGGTGATAAAAGCCTTTTAAAACCTAGCAAGACTACAAGTGCCTTCTTTTTTAGTATTGATCCAAAATTTCTGCCTTTGAAAGGTATGGATTTTGGGTGGTTTCCTTTCCATGAGCAATAGTGCAGTATAATATTTCATCTTTGTTACTGACTCCTAGAAGAGCTCTTAAAACCTTTGGAATTTCCTGATAGTAATGTCTTGTGTTATTCCTAACAAGCTTTCTCTGGTCTTAGGAACTTACCAACAGGGGGCTCCTACACAGTTTCCAGATGGCTCTGTCTTACCACAGGAACCAAGATGACTACAACCATTAGAGCCACTCTAAACCTCTGAGGGAAAGCAGAAGGGCTGGAAATTGAGCTGTGACTAAAGCAGACTTACCCAGCTTCTATTATCAAACTTCCATTAAGAGGGCTTACAAGCTGGTCAACAGTTAGCAACCTGGGAGAGTGCGTATGGTGGCATCTACCTGTAATACTAGCACTTGGGAGGCTGAGGCAGGAAGATTGCCATTAAGTTCGAGGCCAACCTGGTTCTAGTTAGTTCAAAACCAGTGTCTCAAAAAAACCAAAACCAAAACCCACCTGGGGGGGAGTAAACCAGGAAAGAACACAGGTGCTCTGAGCACCCACTCTACACTCGCATCTCACTCATGCATCTCTTCCATTTGATTGCTCTTGTATCATATCCTGCTTAATAAAACTGCAATTGTTCAGTAGTGTGCTTTCCTGAGTTGGGTTATGCTGGGACATTAACAAACGTGGCGATTATGGGAAGCCCAAATTGGTAGTTGGCTGAACCGAGTGCTTAGAAGCCATTTGTGGCTGTGCCTGAAGTGAGAAATTTCATGGTCCTAAACACTTCATTCTCAGGATTGCATCAGAAGTGAACTGTTGAACCAACTGATCTCTGAAAACTGCTATTCAATCAGAATGGGAGAGAGAGGTCCTCCCACGAGGACCACCCACCCACTCCACTGCTCAACTATCACACTGTAAACTTATCTTAAAACACACGTAAGGGGCTGGTGATTTAGCTCAGTGGTTCCGGCGCCTGCCTTGCCAGAGCAGGGGCCCAAGTTTAATCGCCAGTAACCACATACAATGCCGGATGTGGAGACTCACGCCCACCAGCAATCAGAACCACATACTGCAGTGGCAGTGCCAGGCTAGACCTTGTCCGGGAGGCAGATAGGGGGGATAGCTGTGATTTCGAGGCTGAGCTCAGGGCCAGTCTGAACTACAAAAGACTTTGTCTCAAAAAACAAAACAAAACAAAACAAAAAACCCACAAGAACTTAGAAAATGGTATGTGAAGATATATCCCATTTAGTAGCTGGAGCAGATACATACATCAGTTTTTAAAATATTTATGATACACATACACACACACAAATGCTTTGCAGACCACACAGTGTTATTCAAACCACTGGTTTATCAGCAAGTGGGTCAATTTCTTTTCTTTTTCCAATCAAATTCACTAACATTCTTAGCACATTGATAGTCACTTATAATACCTTTTGAGAAAAGAAAAATAAGCTGTATCTACTCTCTAAAATCTGCCTCAAGACTTGGCCAGACATAAAAACTCAAATGATAATTTCAACACTTTGATGTGCTTTTGCTCCTGATCCTGCCGTCAGTCCTCTTCAAAGAGGATTATGTTTAAAAATAAACCTTGTTTCATATCTTGGCTAAAGAGCATGAGCTATTTTCAGCTTGCAAAATCCACTACATACTAGCTAGCAATTTACACGTTTCAGATCACTGTCTACTAAGGACTGTTAAAAACCAAAAGCTGTAACTCAGAAGCACAGACTATGGAAAACTGAGAATTCAATGGGATTCTATTTTCCAACTTTATTGTATAATAATTGTATATCTTATTCCTGATATATCCAAATCTGTGGCTGCTCTAATTATGTAAAGCCATTTCAGAAATGTGTTACCATCAGATATCAGCACTATCAGAGTGTTGGTTAGCTGAACAGATTCTTTAACACATGAATAGGAGCAGAAAATATTCATTTAAAAAGGAGGGGTAAGGGCAAGTAAAGAAGGAAGAATTTGATGGTTTAAAAAAAAGGAAACAAAGCTTATGTATATGGGGGTGACTTATAGGGAGGGCAGGGGAATGGGAAAAAATGAGAATCAAGATGTGTCATGTACTGGTACAAACCCTTGATGTTGAATGTGATCATAATGTATATATAAAATGTATCAATAAAATCAATTTTTTAAAAAAAGAAAATATTCATTTAAATAAACTGGTTCACCTGTTCTCACTACCTCAGAAGTAAAAGAATACTGATTTATTGTTTTGAGCTCATTCTGGCAGTTGGAAGTGCATACTGAGAATTTTACACTTCAGAAGATGTTAGTATGATGCAAAAAGATGAAAGAAATCTCTCATTAACAACTTTCACACTGATAATTAAAAAAGAGCCATGAACACAATTTTAAAGTTTACTTTAAAAATGTAAACATCTCCCAATATTTAATAGGTAAAGAAAATAGCATATTAATTTTATGTGGTTGTTATATTTTATTTTCCAAATAATACTGATTAAAAATATTTACACACCTACTTTGAAGTCCACAGTTTAGCACTCTTATTTGTATGGCTTTAAAAGTTATAGCACAAGATCTTTACATTAAGAATTGGGGGAAAAATTCAAAACAAAGCCTGATAAATTATATACATGTCTTTCTCTGTACTTTTAAATACATTAATTTTTAAATGATGCTCATCTTCTTCATCTGGTGGTAAAATATTAGTGCAACTTTTCTTCAAAATAAAGTTTACCACAGATGTAAATGAAATTTTCCCAATTGAAAATGGCCCATTCAGCTGCCATTAAATAAAATTTCTCAATCTAACTTAAATGGAAAGGAACTGGCAGTTATCATAAGCAAAAAATATGAAGTACTTAAGAGCATCACCTATATTGCTCCTCCCAACAAACATAGAAAAGAATCAGAGATGCTTTCCAGAAGTTTAGTTGCGTTTGAAAAGGCACATGGGTGTAATTTTTTTTTTTTAAACATTCTAGACATTGTGCCACCACCACTCTGTTTCTGTGCAGAGAGGGCATTTGTGACTAACTAGGGCAGACAAGAATGTTGTTCAAACTGAAGAAAGCCAGAGCCAAAATTTAACTGCACAGTAACAATGCACTTTTCTTCATGCAGCCTTGTTTCCTAAATATTCAATTTTCTCATGCATTAGAATACATAAGGTTGTATTCTAATGATTTTACAATATGGAAAAAAATTTAAGGAAGGACGTCACCAAGGGAAAAAGGAGAACCCTTACCACAATGAAAATAGATACATTCGTACCCAACAATGTAAGAAGAATATAATCCATTTAAGTTTCCAGAAATATACTTCTCAAAACTCCCCTTCATTTATGAGAAAGACCCCTTCTCTGTGGTATTAGCTGGGGGGAGGGTCATCAGTTTGCTTCCATAGAAAATAGTTCAGCACACCAGGAAATAGTTTGACTTTGGTCCACATCTGTTAGCTTAAGGACAGTCATACTGCCCTTAATTCAAAACCCAACATTGTAAATTTAAAAATATTCATCTGTTACTTCATTCTAAAACTGGCATAACTGTTCTGTCCTCGTTCTCTGTTTTCTCAGCTTGGGAATCTACTGTTGGTTTGGTCTTTAAACCCTCAGCGCCTTCATGATCTTCCCTGGCAAACTCAGCACCGTCTACTTCGCTGGGCTCTCTTTCTTCTTGGCTGATGATTTCAGGGGTCACATGATCCAAGTCTGCTTCTAGAAGCTCAGTTTGTACTTCCACTGGCATCTGATTTACCCGTTCAACATGCAGCTCTTCTACATGTACTTCAGTGCCTTCTTCAGTCTGAATTCGACCCACTTCTAGATAGCTCACTTGGACCTGTTCTGGAAGCTCGCTCATATGTGAATCATGTACTTGGCCATCCTGCAGCAGATCTGGATGGACCTGTTCCACTGTCACTTGTGCCGAGTCCACCTGAACTTGAAGCAATGGTAACATGTGCACCTTCCCAACCTGTTCTATAATAGTCATTGATGTCACTGGTTCAGTTTGCACTCGTGTTTCTACTGAAAGGACTTCTTCAGTTACTAGACGCTCTGAAATATTGTGAGATTCATCCAGATGTCTCCTGAATTCATTTCCTTGCATAAACCACAAGTCACACAGAGTGCAATGGTTGGGTTTATCTCCGGTGTGTATTACCAAGTGATCCTTGAACTGGTCCCAGCTATTGAACACACTGTTACAGACCTGAAATAACCAAATGTGTATTAACGATACTAAAATTTAAACTGAAGAAAATAAGAATGCATTTGTTCTCTGTAATACACTGATACTAAGCTGAAGATCATTCTGAAATGGTATTGCAATATAATTCAGTCCAAACTACTTCATATTTCTTTGGTTCATTTGGTCTTTTAGCTGATCCACCAAACTTAAAAACATTCTGGGAAACCTTTCAATACTGTCTTCATTATTTAAGCATCATATAAATTCTTAAAACTATGATGTAACTGCATGGTAATTTCTCCCACAATTTCAAAACTTTAGGACCACTGCATTTCTGTGTTTGATATAAAAACACAATAATCATAGAAGCAGTTCATCTATCTCCCCTGTACTTCCAAATTTAAATGATTGCTCTATGGTTAAGAATAACTAGTTTAGAATACCAAATATTTAGGACACCATTTTTATTGACATTGGTGCCATCTAGGGTTGAACACAAAAAGTGATTCTATGCTCTCTTGTAAAATTAACACAATGGTTTTGCTTTCATTTCTTTCCAAACCATTAATTCCTTACTTTGTCTTTAGATTCTCAGGTGTACTCAACTTGAAATGGAGTTGTGTCTCGGGATAGTTAATTTGAAACACTGTAAGTCAAAAAACTGTTATCTACTGAACCTAACCTACAAGACAGTCAGCAAAACAGTGTACTGAAGACTATCAGCTGCTGTTTACCCTCCAGATAGGATGGCTGACTGGGAGCTGTGGCTCACTCATGCAACTCAGATTTGCGAGACAGCATCTGCCACGTGTCACTAGGTCAGGAAAAAGTCAAAATTCCAAACGTAAGGCATGGTTTCTACTAAACATTTCTTTCACACCACTATAAATGTGAAATATCCTAAGTTGAACTATGTTAAATCAGGGAATATTACCTTTCACTTTTAATGACTACAAACACAGATCCTTTTGTTGAGAGAATACACCCACACGTACCTGACACTCATAAAGCTTCTTCCTCCCTTTTTTTGCTCCTACTCCAGTTTGGCATGCAGTGAGGTGACATTTGAGAGTGCTATTTCTAGCAAATCGTTCATGACAATTTGGACATTCAAAAGGTTTTTCACCTATTGTAAGATAAGATATTGGACAAATTAAGAAATGCAGAAAATACAAATTTTAGTTTACTTTGTTATTTTTGGTTAATGTACCAACCCTTGTAGTACAGGAGAGTGTAGAACTTTATGCATGCTAGGCAGGCATTTTTTATTTTTATTTATTTTTTAGTTTTAGTTTTTTTGAGATAGGGTCTTGCTTTGTAGTTCAGGATGGTCCTGAACTATGTAGTCTAGGCTAGCCTTGAGCTCACAGCAATCCTTCTGCCTCTGCCTCCTGAGTGCTGGGAATACAGGTGTGAGTCACCACGCCCAGCACTGTGGTATGTGGTAGTGGCAATGGCTAGGGACCTCGTGCTTGTCAGGCAGACGCTGGAACCACTGAGCTAAATCTCTGGCCCTGGGTAGGCATTTTTAATAACACATTCTTGGAAAAATAGCAATTTTTAATTAAACTACTCTCACCACATCCAAAAGACTTCTCTAAAGACGGCAGCAAGATTTACTTGTTAATTGTAAACAAACTCTGGTAAGGTAAGTACATTTAGATCTTAACCAGATGAGGCAGTGCATGCCTGCAATACCAGCACTTGGGAGGCTGAGGCAGGAAGACTGCTATGAGGCCAGCATGGGCTACACAGTGAATTCGAGGCTAGCTTACACTATGAAGTGAGACCCTGTCTCAAAAACAAAGCAAAGGGGCCAGGGATATAGCTTAGTGGTTCCGCTGTCTATCTTGCAAGCGCAGGGGCCCTGTTTCAATCCCTGGTAACCACATACAACACAGGGCATGGAGACTTACGCCCACCAACAATCAGCACCACATACCACAGTACCTAGTATGGAGACTCATGCCTGTAATCCCAGCTCTTGGGAGGCAGAGGCAGGAGGACTGCTGTGAGTGCCAGGCTCATCTGGGCTATGTAGTGAGCTCAGGGCCAGCCTACACTTTAAAACGAGACCCTGTCTCAAAAAGAAAAAACTTCCCTCCAAAAGCAAAACACTGAAGAATATTAGATCTATGAGTTCTGTTCCACATTTTTGTACTTCCCTCCAATAATCTAGGGAAATGTGTCATTCTGAGTTTCATAAGCATTTTTTCACACACTTACCATGAGCCAGACCACGGATAATGCCTTCTGTTTCAAAAACTTCTTATCAAAGACAAGAGGAGCTGGGCATGGTGCAGCATACCAATAGTTTAAGCACTCATTAGGCTAGGGCAGGAGGATTATGAGTGTGAGACCAGCCCAATCTCCCCAGTAAATTCAAGGCTAGCATAAGCTACACAGGGAGACTGTCTCAAAAACCAACCAACCAACAACAAAAACAAAGGTCAGGGTAAGGAAATGACATACACAAAAATAAACTCAATGCACTAGTGTCCTGTTGCAGAAGTCAGCCATAAAACATAATGTACTATACAGGAGAGCAATTCTGTCTGGATGAGTGAGAGAAGGAAAGGAAAAAAGGAGGTTTATTCTAGGCAGAGTCACAGAAATATAAAACAGCATGATGAATGAGGAGTAAAGAGGGAGAAATCAAATGACTTCCAGACCTCTGGCTTAAAATGTCAAGCAGGGGAAAGAAGCCAGGACTCAGGAGTCCAAGCAGCTTTGGAGTAGGGTGTGCAGATTCAGTTATTTTTGTAGAATTTAAGGTATTTGAAACTATGGTGTCTTGTAAGACAGCTACAGAGAAATTTTGGAGGCAAATCTGATATACAGATTTTGGGTTTGTACACTTAAGTGTAACAAAATCAGGACTAGACCCTCATGAAACACCAAGTTAAAAGAGAAGGCGGGCAGATAAACTAGCAGTGGAAACAGAAATGAACTTGCAAGAAGTACAAGAAAAAATTAATAATAGCAAGTGGCATAGTGGGACCAGAGGCCAGACTCATATGGGAAGAGGGTATTAGAGGCATTATCAATTAGAAAAAAAGGCCTTTTCAGGCCTTGAGAGGTAGAGTAGCGATAACCTGGAGAGCCAAGTCAATATGAAGGTTCTTCAATTATTTACTGATCTTCTCTGAAAAAAAAAAAAGGCTGCAGAGAAGGAAAGGAAAAGTGGGAATGACATACAAGCTATGGTCTTGGAGAAGACATTGAGGTACAGGATCAGAACTGGCCTTGAAGTAAGTAATCTGTTCCTTTGGAATAAAAGGAGAGAAAATGGTAGATGCTGTTAGTTAAGCAGTGGGCAGGGAGACAGGTATGTCACCTGCTCAAAGTGCAGTGTAGGCAGGAGGCTTGAGTATGTACTACAGTGATGACCTGGAGTAGATCTGGAGTAGCATGTAGCAAATCAAACACCAAACATTTTCTCTAGCAGTGCCATAGGGGTGTGTGTGTGTGTGTGTGTGAATGTGTGTGTCTGAGTGTGTATGTGAATAGCTGCAGTGATGCCTGACTGAGAGCTTCAAAGAGCAAGTGTGTTTAGAATGCAAGAAAAATACACAGTTATGAGGTCCAGGAAAGACACAGAAGTCAGGAATTGGGTAACAAACTAGGAAAAACAGATATGGAAGAGCTAGAAGGCCCAGTGAGATAGAGGACAAGACTAGTTAGAAGAAAAAGGCATTCAGGGATAGGGTGCCTGTAAAGAACAGTAAGCTTTTAGAGGAGCAGATCCCAGCTGTAACCCTCATACTTAAAACAGAATGACACAGTTAAATCGATGAGCGAGGTAACAAACAGCTTTTGTGATACTTTTCATGTGATGAAAAATTATTTAAGAGAGACTACCCAACTACCTGAAATTAGCGCTGGTATGAAAACTGCCTTTCAGCCCTTTCAGGCAGGTGTCACAATACAAGCCTATATAACCTGAGCAGACTGGAGGGTTAGGAGAACAGTCACATACTCAAGGACGGACTGAACTACGTATAGCAAGAACCTGTCACAGAGTATCAAAAAACCTCCTATTCAATCTCAAAATCATTAGGATAAACTGCTAACTTGCTAAGTAAAATGGTTAATTTTTTAGTATGAGTGTATAATTTAAAGATCATTTTTATTATCAGTGTAGTCTACAAGGATACTCTGGCCTAACTTCCTTAAAGGGCAATTTGATAGTATTTGCCAGGATTTAAAACAGTTATTCTTTGACCTGGCAATTCTGCTCTTAAAAAAAATGAAGTTACTTTAACCTACATACAAAGAGAGATGCATAAAGATGCTTGAAAACAGTGAAAGCTAGCAAACCCTAAATGTCTAGCAGTAGTTAACTATGGTATACTTAATACCACTGAAATATTGTGCAGTAACAGAAAAATAAGGACTCCAAGACAAATGGCATAAAACTGTACTATTACATGCTGATTGTTTTCCCAAAACCATGCATATGGCATGGTTAAACGTGCCTGGAATACAGCACTTAAAAATGCAAGGAGTACACATAAGATAGCAGAACAATAGCAGTAACTGTAGGGTTTTTGGTGGTAAAGGAAACAGAACCCAGGGCCTTTGTATTGAGTTGCATCTCTACTCCTTTTTAAAATTTTGAGACAAGGTATTACCAAGTTTGCTAATTTACTGGGGTTGGGATTTATAATCCTACTGATTCAGCCTTCCAGAGTGCAGGGATTACAGGCTGTGCCACCCTGCTGAGCACCCTTTTTCTTCTTGGGATCCTAGAGATTGAACCCAAAGCCTGGTGCAAACCTAGACATGCCTTCTCCACTGAGCTACACCCCCAGTCAGCAGATGCTTCTCAAGAGATACAATTAGGAAAAAGACTTACTTTTCACCAAATACCACTTGAGTTATCTATATTTTATAAAATTCATTTAACAAGCCCAGAAAAAAATAAGTAGAAACAAATTAACTCTACTTTAGACATGTAAAGAGTCACAATTTCAAAGTGTTCGCCATTCTGTCACAACCCTATTAAGTAGGTATCATCTTTATTTATATAAAGAAAGCCCCAAAACAGAGTGAACAGTTGTATGCTGACAAATGTTAGAAATGGAGCTAGAACTGAAATGATTTCTAGATCCGTACTTGTGTTGTTTCTCGATCTCTTTTTCTGGTGGTGGTGGTGGTATAGCACTTCAAACCAGGGTCTTGCACATTGAAAGGCCAAGTGCTCCACCACTGACTTACACTCCAGCCCTTTTTACTTTAACATGTTCTTTCATTAAGTTGCCCCCAGGCTGGCCTCAAACTTGCAATTTTCCTGCCTTGGCTTCCCGAGTAGCTGGGATTACAGATATTTGTTATCAAGCCCAGCTTAGATCCACATTTGTTTTAATTCTATACTCTTTAGAAATGAGGGAGCAAATACAGTATTTGAACACAGTTAAAAGTGAACTCTAGGACCGGAAATTTAGCTCAGTGGTTCCGGCGCTTGTCTTGCAAGTGCCAAGGACCCGGGTTCGATCCCGGGGAGTCACATACAATACTGGTTGTGGAGACTCACGCTCAACAGCAATCAGTACCACATACCACAGCGCCGGGCGTGGTGGCTCATGCCTGTAATCCCAGCACTCGGGAGGCAGAGGCAGGAGGATTGCTGTGATGTGAGTTTGAGGCTGAGCTCAGGGCCAGCCTGAACCACAAAGCAAGGCCCTGTCTCAAAAAACCTAAAAAAAAAAAAGTGACCTCTAGACCGTGTTCCACACTAGTTACCACTCGGGTGGAGGTGCCAATGGGTCTGGTACTTTCCTCCAGTGCCTGAACTCTCATCTTTTTATATATTTTTTAGTTAATTAGCTAACACTCCAACCAGTTAGCTCTACAAATGAGAATCTACAAGCCACTTTTTACCTTACGCCTCAGTCATCACCAATTCCTGTGGACTCTGCCTACCTAACATCACTCAAATCTCCATCTTTTTTCCACTGTTGCTGCCTTTACTCAAATTCCTATTTTGCTTTAGTTTACTTGAACAGATTCCTCATTAGAGCTAGCAAGTTTTACCTCACTTTAATCTTTTGCCAGTTGTCTAAAACAGAAATCTAATTTACACTGCTTCCTGCCTTTAAAATGATCTAGAATCTTCCAAGACAAAACCCAGACTAACGTGTCACATGAAGAGTTACAAGGTCTTAGCATTGTCTCTCAACTCTCCCTTTTCTCTTGTCCTTAAAAACACCCATTCATCCTCATTTGACGATTAAGTTGATACATGCAATCTGGTCACTCCTTCCTGTTTCTTCAGCCACATCTCCTGGCATTACTTTACTTCAGTGGTGGCAAACCTATGGCATGTGCTGGTTATTTCTGTCAATGAAAGTGCTAAAAGGTTCGCCATCACTGCTCTACTTGGACACAAGCCATTGGCCACAGGCACACCACCAGTGCTCCTAACAACTTTTTTGCACGGATTCTCTGGGCCTGTGTATGTTTCATTTCCTTTGGCCTGTTTCCAGCCTAACTTCTTTTCCTACTAAAGTCATAGGGTGAGTCTTTGGGATGCTGCCTTTTCCATCATACACAAGCAGCCCAAGTACTTACACAAGGCTCTGCTTGCCACTATTAGCACCTGCCCAGCACACTGAGTGTGCCTGCACGTCTCCTCCAACACAGCTGAGTGCCTAGAGGCAGGGACTCTAACACTGCTTTGTATCTCTAGCTTCTGAGGACAGCATAAAATTAATTTTCAACAAACAGAAACCAAGTAAGTTCAGAGGTGATAAATATAATTTGCAAACTGAGCTATAGACTTTGAGAAAATGTGAGAAACCAAATCAAACCATTAAAACTATGCAAAATATGATAATGAGCAGGATGTACATTATGTATTTTTGCACGTAGGTACAGGATTCTCTCTTATTTTCACATTTTATTAGGATTGTCTCCTATCTTTACATTATAAGAGAAAAGCAATCCATCCTTTATTATCTTAAACCCTAATTTATCTTCTTCTGAGTTCAGGACACTGCTGATCACACACCTGCGATTACTTTGCTACTAATCACTACTGTAGTAACTGATTAAATGATAAAGTTCAGTTTGCCTTATGTGTTAAACTGCCACTGCAGTGGACATGTAATTTTATAATTTTCAACACCTACTCAAAATTACTTATTTCACCATTATTTTGAAAGAAAGTCATACAACATGATGATAGCATTATATTCTGTTGTTCAATCCAAAATAAAGCAGAGGATATATAAAAAATCTTTTCAATTTCCAAAACGATCTGTGTTGTTTTGCTATAAATGAAGTTGCAAAGTTAATGTTTTGGATAAGACAGCAGCTGCTTTTTTACATTTATAGGAAGTAGTGAAAAGTTCACTGGTTACCTACCTACCTTTGTTTACTGTGCTGGTGACAGTCATTTTTCTGCAAAATTAACCCACCTATCACAAAAAATATTCATGAGACTAATAAAATAGACACTGTTTTTTAAGGACCAAAAATAGTTTCTAAATATAAAATACACACGCGTGTTTGAAATGAGAATTTCACAAGAAATGCCTATTAGTTGCCCACATTAGTCCTTAAAACCAATATACTGAGTCTTAAGCACATACAACATTCCTTTGGTATTTAGTTCTTAAGAACTGGCAACAAATTCTGCATGGTGCTTATCTCAATCTACTTGGTTCCTCAATATACAGCAAGTGAGCTGAAACAAACTTTAGCATCTAAGATTCTAAACAAAGTATGTTGAATTTATCGTATCATGATTCTATCTAAATGGCCTTAATTACTATGTGTAAAAAGAATCTGAGAACAAGTGTCTAGAAGTCTGAACACTGGACACCTGGTACTCTCTCCACACCCTTATTAATGTAATGGTTTACAGCCTGCCCAAGATTCACTGGGCAGAAGACCCCATCACTGGTAGAAGACCCCATGGTTGGGCCAGCAGAGCCAAGCAAGGAACAGCTGGCAAGTGGGAGCAAGGCCAATTAGAGAACAAAAGAATACATACAGGGGACACACAACTGTGAGAGCCAGATGCCCTGAGGCATAGTCCCTGGGACTGACCTTTCAGGGATAGCATGGCTCCCAGATGGAACAATACAAAGACATTACTGCAGCTCCCTACCAGACCTTTAGAGAAGCAAAGGGAGATAGGCATGTAATGCCCAGCTAATGAGGCAGACAGATGGTTAAAGGCACACAAAGTATAAACATTTAGGGACTGTGTATAAATGTACTTATCTATGTAACATACTAACATGAGAAATGTAAAAATAGTAAGAGTGAAGTCCCACTATAATTAGGAATTATTAATTTATGATCCTTAACTTAAAAGCTGTTGTGGTTTTTAAATTGGCAAGGCATAAAAATGATGACCACTTTCAAAGGTGATACTGATTTGCATTCAACATCAATACATCAACAAAGTAATACAAAAAAAGCAATGTATAACCAGGTATACATTAGAAAATATGGGATTTTTTTGTGGTACTATTTAAAATAAGACTTACATATTCAGACTTAAACGAATGTGGGAAAATATGCTTTTAGCATAAAGTACTTCCTAATTACCTGTATGTTTTCGAAGATGCTCTTTAAAATGTCCAAAGTGATCAAACTGTTTCTCACAATACTGACATATGTGAATTTTTTTCCCAGTTCTTTGCTTCTTACTGACCCCACCTTCTTCAAGGTGGTAACAGTTTAGGTGTTGTTTCCATGCACTCTCCCGAAGATACCTTTTATTGCATATTTCACATTTGAAACTCTCAGTGGAGTGTGATTTCATGTGTTCCTTAAAATGGTAAAACAATTTAAATGAACGGTTACATTTCTCACAATGGAACAAGTCCTTCACATGTGACAGCTGAAGTTCCACAATTTCAATATCTTCTACCTGTTTGCTTATGGGATCAGACTCACAGCCATCTTCTTTGATCTGCCCTTTTCTATCACCTTGCCGGTATTTGCTGGTAATATCTGCCAACAGCGCTAGAGCGGAATCATCGGAGGAACCTGTGCTCTGAATGTACTTAATGGACTGCTTGGTGGCTGCTACTTCCTCTAATGTTTCAATGCCTTCCTCTTCCACTTCAATTGTCCCTTCAGCAATCTCCACCTCGATTTCAACAGGTTCTGATTCTGCAGATGGCAATGATTCAGTGATAACATTTGACGTTTCTGCAATCTTTCTCTTTTTTGCCTCATTTTTTCCTGTGGTGTTTTCCTCTAAAGGAGCGGAGTTTTCTTTGTTTCTGAAATATATAATGTATAGGCATTAAAAATTTGCAAGATCAAAAAATCCCACGAGGCTTTTTTGAAGAAATTGATAAAAATGATAAAATTTACATGGAAAGGCAGGAAACAAAATTGGAAGTGTTATACTGATTTTGAAACTTTTATAAAGCTATAGCATCTAAGATAATGGTGAAACCATGTATATGGGGAACAGTAGAACACAGTAAATCTAGAAACAGATCCATGCTTATGTAACTTTTCAAAGAAGGTTTCAAAGTAATTTAATGGAAATAAAGATCTTTTAACAGTTGTGTTAGAAAATTTAGCAACTGTATAGGAAAAATGAACTTCAACCTTACAGCATATCATAAAAAAAATATTAAGTCAAAATGGTCAAATTTAAATGACTACAACAGGAGAAAATGTCAGCGCTGACCTCCCCACCCCCAAGCTTTATATAAAAACTAGACAAAAGCTTAAGAGGTAATATCATAACAGCAAGGCAGCAAATATTCAGGATTAAATTATACTCTTCAAAAAAGTAACCACTATGCAAATCAAACCTGACTCTAGCTAAGTGTATAGTATAGACCTTGAAGACCCAGCTGGAAAGTAATATGGAAAAGTTGGCTGCATGATGAAGTCCCCAAAGCTAAAAAAACATGGTGCCAGTAGCTGCAGAGAACAGGGAAAGGGGATATTACTACAACTTCTGAAGTTAAGTTCAGTCTCCTCTGAAACCTGCAGCAACAGGTGAATTGATATACAGACAGAAATGAGACTTAAAGAAGCTGAGCTTGGGCCTGATCCACGCCACGCTGAGAAGCAAAGACTAAAGACCCTGAGCTTGTTACACCTTTACTCAGTACATCTGGAGTAATAAAACTACACAAGTGACTCAGGTACCAGGGCTAATTCTGGCAACAGTCCTAGAACAATGAGGAATTATGTAGATGAAGGTCCTAGGAGGTCTTCAGCTGGTGTAGTTTGGCCCTGGAGCTCCACAGCATCTGGAGACCACTGGTCTTTGTATGCCTGGATATGCCATACCTGGCCTGTAGGCAGGAAAGCTAACCCTAATCATAATTTAAATTGTGAAATTTGGGGCCAGGGATTTAGCTCAGTGGGTCTGGCGCTTGTCTTGCAATTCCAAGGGCCTGGGTTCGATCCCGGGGAGTCACATACAATACTGGTTGTGGAGACTCACACCCAGCAGCAATCAGTATCACATATCACAGTGCCAGGCATGGTGGCTCACGCCTATAATCCCAGCACTCGGGAGGCAGAGGCAGGAGGATTGCTGTGATGTGAGTTTGAGGCTGAGTTCAGGGCCAGCCTGAACCACAAAGTGAGACCCTGTCTCAAAAAAAAAAAAAAAATTGTGAAATTATTCTTCCCCCCAAATTATACAGAATCACTCCTAACAAGCAGTAAAAACTCCGGTGTTGGCTAGTGTTCTGATGGAAAAAAAAAAAAAAAGGCTATCTGGTAGAGCCACTTGCCAGGTCTGTGTTGCTTGGAATGGAAAGGAAAGGTACCCTGTTTAGTAAACAGAATCACTTCCTCATTTCCTCTTTTCTACCTCCCCTCTCCTGCAACTCTGGTTGCTTTAAGAAGAAAAGGCTGGAGCCAAAGTCTGTTCTCACAAGGATTAAAAACAATTCATATTCACTTAAGTATGCTGGAGGAAAATTCAGGAATGATTGTGAAGGACTGCAACTTCCATGGCTCTCTTAGATTCTGATACCCAACTAATCATCCAAACTGGTTCCCTGAAGAAAGGAAGCACTTTTATTTTACTGATGGGGTCCAGGCACAGTTTGGAGGAGAGGGAAGGGCTGGTTCCAGCCTCTGCCTGGCAAGCAAGGTCCTGAGTTTGATCCCTTGTACCACATACCACAATGCCAGCCGGTGTGGTGGCTCACACCTGTAATCTCAGCATTTGGGAGGTAGTGGCAAGATTGTTATGAGTTCAAGACTAGCCTGGGCTACATAGTTAGTTCAGGGCAAGTCTGAACTACAAAGTGAGAAAGGGCATCCTGACCTTGAGGATTGGGCGAGTTCCACACACTGTTGTCTGAGTATCAGTAGTTCTACCCTATAAGAACCAGAGGGTCTCCCAAAATAGGACAGCTGCATCCAGATGGGCCAGACCAAGAGACCCTGACATTTGCTGACAGTGCAAGGGCATCCCTAAATTCTAAAGTTTGTTGTACTGATGATGTCTTGTTTGGCAAGCCCAAAGTACTAGTCTACAACTTTCTGATCAGCAGAGGTTGCTGATAAACCCCAAGAAAATTTTGCAGCCTACTTAACAAGTTAAGATTTCTCAGCGGGCTGGGGATTTAGCTCACTGGTTCTGGCGACTATCTTGTAAACCCAAGGCCCCCTTCAATCCGGTAACCATATACAATACTGGGCGTGGAGACTCACGCCCAGCAGCAATCAGTACCAAATAACACAGTGTCGGACGTGGTGGCTCACGCCTGTAATCCCAGCACTCGGGAGGCAAAGGCAGGAGGATTGCTGTCATGTGAGTTTGAGGCTGAGCTCAGGGCCAGCCTGAACCACAAGGCGAGACCCTGTCTCAAAATTTTTTTTTTCTCTGCATCTATGTAGACACATTCACAATGTTCAATTGTTTTTCAACAGTCAAGAAAAAATTGTTTCTTTGCTTCTCTTCTCACCGAAAATTAGGCCCAGTACCCTCAGGGACATTTTGGGTACTAAAAACAGTAAGTACCTTCCTTGGGCATTCTGCTTTCTTGTTCACAGCAGCAAATCTGTAAGTCAGCATGCTTACGTGAGGCTCCAGCCAACAGACTGTGGAAGCTATCCACCAGTCTTTGAGACTGATGCTTTTGGAGGTAGAGCTTCTGGCAAAGGCAGGCTGCTTCCAACCAAAAGTTATTCTTTGGGATGTGGACTTGAGCTCAAACACACCTTCAAGATACACTCCCTCTGGACAAAAAGATCTGTTTGATGTCAGACACAGAAACTGCTCAGACCTCATGACTAATAAAGGTGAAAGTTTACATTGATGATATCCTATTGTGTCACTTGTCAAAGAGAAATGGCCTATCTAAGAAAGCAGTCAGCCTCTTGGCTTTGTTTCTTTAAACTGCTGCCCAAAGCAAACTCACTAGATTAATGGAGTCCATGACTCACAGACCATTAGACTACCCTGAAATGGGATGTGTTCACTGGGCAGCTGCAGGAATTTAGCCTCAACATCAACAATGAAAAACAAAGTAGACACAATGGCTCTACTCAGTGGGCAGACATCAAGGCTGCCCTGATAGCTATACTCAACATTTCCAATGCTTAATCTTGCTATGTATTTATGGACTTATGGGCTGTTGCCAATGGTCTAATTGTCTATTCTGCTAGCTCAGAAGATTTAGTATATTAAAGATGCCCATGTCTAGGGCTCCAACTCTGGAAAAAAAATAACTGCTGTTACTAGCATGGGCTTAGTCACTCATTTAGATGCTCATATGAAGGGCTGTTTCCTAATGAAACAAATCAAACTGCCATTCCTGCACCATGAATACCTAGATCCAACCTAATTGTAGATGCAGTAATATATTTACATCAGACTGAAAGACTGCTTTGGATGTGCAAATTTACTACTGTATACCAAACTTTCCATACCTACTTAAAGGTATGGAAAGGTTTGTCTTAAAGGTTTGTCTCACAGTGAAGAAGCTGCACCATGCAGGGTGTTTGCTCTATTACTTGCAGACTAACTACTGAGACCCTTTTTTTTTTTTTTTTTTTTTGAGACAGGGTCTCATTTTGTAGTTTACGCTCGCCCTGAACTCACTACGTAGCTCAGGCAGGCCTGGAACTCACAACAATCCTACTGCCTCTGCCTCACTGCTGGGATTAAAGGTGTAAGCCACTACACCCAGCACTGTGGTTATGTGGTACTGATTGCTGGTGGGCACGAGTCTTCACACCCGGCATTGTTGTATGTGGTTACTGGGGATGAAACCCAGGCCCTGCGCTTGCAAAGGCAGGCCTGGGAACCATTGAACTAAATTCCCTGGCCCATACTGAGACCTTTTTATGACCTCATCCTCGGGTACTTCACCACTGTTGATGCCTTTTCAAGTTATACTGTTATTGCTGATTAGCTACTTCAGGCTACAAATCTGCAGCCCCTGAAACTAATCTCATTGATATGTTCCAGCTCTTTCAATCATCTGTAGTCTACGGATGGTGTCCATTTTACCAAAACAGCTACACAATAAGGGACTAATAACTAGTAATCAAGGTTTTGACAAACTTTTCATTCTCTCTACCACCCACTAATACTGACACTGCAGAACAGTGCCATGGCCTTCCCAGACACTGACTCAAAGTTTCTGACTCTATTTCCCTCATCTTCCATCAAAAAAAGTACGGCGGTTTGGTTTGGTTATCCAGATGCAGAACAGATAGATGAACCCACCGGCAACAGCCCATGAAAGAAATCATCTCTCAACTGCTTCTTGGGTAGTGAAGACAAAAGGGGCAGAAAACCTGTAAAAATCTAACTGGAATTTTTTTTTTTTTAAGACAGGGTCTCACTTTGTAGTTCAGGCTGACCCTGAGCTCACTATGTAAACCAGGCTAGTCTGAAACTCACAGCCATCCTCCCGTGTGCCTCCCAAGTGCTGGGATTACAGGTGTGAGCCACCATGCCCAGCCTAACTGGAAAATTTTGAACAAGATTCTTTTTTTTTTCTTGGTACCAGTGATTGAACTAGGGATCTTGTACTTTTTTTTTTTTAATTGAAATCTTTACACATACATTATATACACACATCATGATCGCACTCAACAATGAGTATCTGTACCAATATATGACACAACTTAATTCTCATTTTTTCCCATAACCCTACCCACTCTACCACCCCCACTCCCTATATACATAAACTTGGATTTCTTTCTTTATTGTTATAATCTCATTATTTTTCTCCCTTCATCCCATTTCACTTTGAGTATTTTCAACCTTGTACTTTTGAGGCAGGTGCTGGAACCATTGAGCTAAAGCCCTGGCCCTATGATTCTTTTCTTTTCCTCAACAGTAACCTTGTACAATCTTTTTAGTACCTCTTCCAGGTGATACCCAGGGCAAAAATGGACTTAAATAATTCAAGCTCAATTCTTATTTAGCCACCTGGATTCTCTTGTTGGACAGATATCATCTTGCACAAGAATATTGACAACACTTGCAACACCTGCAGGTACAAATGTGCCAAAAGTGAGAAATAGCAGGTCTCTAGGCTTTATAAAAATGTCCTTGACCATTCCAAGAGGAGGGGATGAATAGAAGGTGATTTTACCCTAAAATAGGATACAACAATTTTGTGCAGATAGGGGAGAGCAACAATCTCAGCACCTGGGGGAGAACCAGGAGATATGAACAAAAGAACATTAATGATGTTTCTAGAACCAACTCTAGAGCCTTCACAAAGAAAGAAAATGTTTCACAGCTCTCCCAACTGCTCCAAGTATCTTTAAACTACTGCCAGACCGCTCCACGATCTAATCCCAAATTCCCTTTCTACAAAGTCCTTTTACAAACAGCTAGGGAAGCTGGGTGTGGTGGCTCATGTCAGTAGCCCCAGGACTCAAGAGGCTGAGGCAGGAGGACCACTAAGACTTTGAGGCCAGCCTGGACTAGTTAGTGAGCTCAAGGCCATTCTGAACTACACAGTGAGATTTTTGTCTCAAAACAAAACAATAAACACCACTTCCAACAGCAACAACAAAACACAAACAGCTAGGGATAGCTAAGCTGCTGTTATACCTCCCAGGAAAAACATTTGGTGTTTGCCTCATCATTTTATTCTTATAGCTAAGAGTCCGTAAGATTAAGCTACCACTAAGATGGCATTCAGGTGCTTACAAACAGGAAACACTAAAACCATCCCCAGACAGTGCCTTCCAAATACAACAACTACAGTAGATGCAGGCATTCTAACTGAACCAGGAAAGGGGGAGACCATACTAGAGATGTCATCATTTCCTCAAGCTTTAGGGGTATAAATACTTCTGACTCCTATGTGAACTAAACCATACTTCTTGTGCAGAGGCCAGATGCTACTTCCTTCCCTCTCCAACATAAGTGATTTACACCTCAGGTGACTAAGGACCCATCAGATGTTTACAGATGACCAAGTAGCCTTCAGATGACTGTGGAAAACTCTACAAAACCAGGTCAGTCATGGTAAGTTCTCAAGGAGAAGCTTTCTGGAGATATAACTGACTTATCTGTGTATCCCCTGTGGGCAGTGTTCCCTTCAATGGGAGTTATTCAATTAAAAAGGGGCAAATAAAAGGGGGACAAAAGTTTCTACCAGACTTAGGCTGAAGTGACTAATGACAGCACTTGGTCTCTGGAAGGAGTTCATGTCAGTCACTGGCAAAGATTATTATAAATGATAAGCATGCCTTAGACATTCTCCCAGGGGGCCAATGCAGTGTCTGTTTGAGGACTAAAATATCTTGCTTTACTCAGACTAATACTTATGGCTTAGTGAAAAAGTCAATTAAGAAACTAAAGGAGAAAACCATTTTTTTTCTGGGCATTTGCTCAGTTGGTTGAGTCTACCATAGAACCAAGATGGACAGTACTGAAGTCAGCACTGGGGGGAGAGGGAGTCCACATCTTGCTGCCTGAAATTCTGTTAATAGTAGCCTTTTAAAAAGAAAAAGAAGGGTCAAGGTGTAGCAACTCACCCCTGTAATGACAGCACTCAGGAGGCAGAGGCAGGAGGATTGCTATGAGTTTGAGGCTTGCCTGGGCTACATAGTGAGCTCACAGCCAGCCTTACCTGCAAAAGTGAGACCCTGGGGGCCGGAGAGTTAGCTCAGTGGTTCCGGCGCCTGTTTTGCAAGCACAAGGACCCAGGTTCGATCCCTGGTTACCACATACTATACTGGGCATGGAGACTCACGCCAAGCAGCAACCAGTACCACATATCACAGTGGGGGCGTGGTGGCTCACGCCTGTCATCCCAGCACTTGGGAGGCAGAGGCAGGAGGATTGCTGTGATGTGAGTTTGAAGCTGAGCTCAGGGCCAGCCTGAACTGCAAAGCGAGACCCTGTCTCAAAAAAAAAAAAAAAAAAAAAAAAGTGAGACCCTGTCTCAAAAAAAAAAGGAAAAAGAAAAAGAAAAAAATAAAAAAACCCATTAAACACAAAAAAGAAAAAAAATAGCCTTAAGTTTACCCAGTATGAGAAAACATGAATGTATTAAGTCCCTGACCCCACTGGTAGGTTAATCAGAGTAACCAATAAAGTAGAACACTCAGAATACATTCATCAGAAGCCAACACAATGAAATCACTATTAAGATACAATTTTCCATGTTTCCTTGTTTTTTTATTATCTTATAAATTAAAGCACTTAACAATAAATTAAAGCACTTATAAATTAAAGCACTAACAGTATTTTATATTGGACCATGTTTTCAAAGTCTTTAAAAGACAAAGCCTGTCTTCTTCCACAGTGGAAAGTAAAGAAAATGTTCCCTCTAAGAAAGGAACAGCAGGTTTGCTTGCAGCTAACTTAAGAGCTGGTTTTCCAGAAGTTAGGAGTACCTCAACTATGACAGACTCCTGTGAATAGGTATATACCTAGTCCACCGTGTTACCCTTGTGCAAGTGAGGGGGGGCGCCAAGGAAAAGTGATATAAATATGGAGCTTATACTGCTTAAGTAAGCCCTTTCTTTCTGATTCAAGAGTCAGAGGCATTCTGCTAGCAATCAGGAAACTAGATAGCTAACCCATAAGCTCGCAAACAAGATTAAGAATCCCAGATCCTTCACAGCCTACAAATACAACTTTAACAACGAGAGAAACTCAAAAGTAGAGATTTCATATTTAAAATTACATCTTCTCAGGTATTTACCATGAGAAATGAAAGCATGTATGTAAAGAACTGTACATGTTTGCAGCCACATTATTTGCAATAACCAAAAAACTGAAAACTTTACTGAGTATTAATACCTGATCTGATAAGCAAATCGTGGTATATTCATACAAGAATATCACTCATATCACAAAAGACTTTAACTTTTTTTTTTTTTGAGACGGGGTCTCGCTTTGCAGTTCAGGCTGGCCCTGAGCTCAGCCTTAAACTCACATCACAGCAATCCTCCTGCCTCTTCCTCCCGAGTGCTGGGATTACAGGCATGAGCCACCACACCCGGCACTGTGGTATTGGTACTGATTGCTGCTGGGCGTGAGTCTCCACACCCAGTATTGTATGTGGTTAACCGGCCCAGGTCCTTGTGCTTGCAAGACAGGCACTGGAACCACTGAGCTATATCCCTGGCCCACAAAAAACGTAACTATTGATACAACAATATAGATGAATTAAAAAAATTTATAGTAGCAAATTAGATAAATATATACCATATGATCGCATATATATGAAAACTCTAAAAATGTAAACTAACCTATAGTGACAGTGTGGGGATGAAGATATTGATAGCAGAGAATAGATTAAAAAATAAAATGCTAGAGGGTGATTATTTTGAGAGTGAAAATGGCTTCACAGATGTATATGCGCATGTTAAGACTAAGCATAAACTTTCCACATGTATGTGATGCTTACTATACACTGTAAACTTTATGATGCACTTATATGTATCCATTAGAATGCCTAAAACAGAGTGCAGCAAACTGTGACCTCTTGTTTCATGTGAACAAAATTTTATTAAAACACAGCTTAAGCCATTCACTTATGTACTGTATACAGCTGTTTTCATCTTACAATTAACGAGCTGAGTAATCTTAACAGAGACCATATGATATACAAGTCTAAGATATGTCCCCTTAAGAAAATGTTCATTTTTAGGTTTTTTTATTGTTGGTTAAGATTTTTGTTTTTGATACCAGGGATTGAACTTGGGACCTCACACTTGTTGGGCAGGCACTGTGCCACTGAGTTAAATCCCCGCCCCTGTTGGTAAGATTTTAAAACCAAACCTTAACTATCACCTGCCTCGGTGAATATATGACAAAAACTGGAACTCCCTTTTCTTACAGGTGGAGTATAAATGGCAGAACCACTTTTTATGAAGATTGTATGGTTTCTCTAAAATTAAATGTATTTTACAACTCTGATCTATTCTACTTAGAAATGTTTACTACGAGAAATTATATGTTAAAAGACATATATAATAGCCTTACGCTAGTGGTCAAAAACTGAAAATTAGGGCTGGGATTTAGCTCAGTGGTTCTGGCACCTGTCTTGCAAGTGCAAGGACCCGGGTTCAATCCCTGGTAACCACATACAATACTGGGCACGGTGATCATGCCCAGCAGCAATCAGTACCACATACCACAGTGCCGGGCGTGGTGGCTCACGCCTGTAATCCCAGCACTCGGGAGGCAGAGGCAGGAGGAATGCTGTGAAGTGAGTTGGAGGCTGAGCTCAGGTCCAGTCTGAACTACAAAGCGAGACCCTGTCTCAAAAAAAAAAACCTAAAACAGAAAAACAAAAAAACTGAAAAATAACTCAAATATCATCAGTGAAACAAACAGTAATACACTCAGTGTGAAATACTACTCTACAATAAAAAGGACCAAAATAATACACCATGAACAAATTTCTACAACAAAATGCTAAGTGAAAAGGGTCAAATGTGAAAAAGCCTATCCACTGGGGTAGTTCTTTATGATATTCTCCATAAGGTAAAACTGCAGTGATTAAAAATTAAATTAGGCCGAAGGTTGTGCAACACACCTGTATATCCCAGCAGCTGGTAGGCTGAGGTAGGAGGACTGCAGTTTGAAGCCAGCCTGGGCTACATATTTCAATGCCAGCCTGAACTACATAGTGAGACCCTGTCTCAAAAAACAAAACCAAGAGACTGCTGGAAAGGTGGCAGAGTGGTAAACAGGAGAGAAACAGCCTCTGAGATTTGATGTCCAGACACTAGAATATAGCAAAGAGGAAGACAAGATGGAGGGAAGTGAGACGCAGTAAGTATCTGAGGTGAAGACTGAAGACCACAGGGAGACCAAAGACATCTCAATGCAGGAGGTGGTGACAAGTGGTGCCCTCTCCCTCAGCCTGGACTTACTGTGAGGGCGGGGCGCTCAAATCTGCAGCTACCTAGTGACTACTGACACCAAGGGTTCTCCATGGAGAAATGCCCCAGTGGAATGCAGCAGGGGACACAGCAGATGTGTACAGACATCACTCAGGAGAGGGCAACTGGCAGGTTGCCGTCTTGGAGAGAGGCCAACTGAGCTTAAAACTCAGACCAGCTGTGAGCTGGCCCCATCTAGCGGCTCCCAGTGTCAGGATGAGGCAGAACTGAGTTTAAGTTGGCAGGAGATCAAGGAGCTAAGTTCAGGCAGCAGGAGGTACATAAGAGTACTGTGGGCTGACCAAACTGGGTTACAGCCTCATAGGAGAAACAGCCTGAATGTCAGTGGAGCTAAAGGTGCAGGCTTGCTGGCATTATCCACTACCCTGCCGTAAATTTATAGCTGGCTTGCTGGGATTAATCAACACAGATGGCTCAGTCTGCTCACTCTGTCTACCAGTGACAGAAGACACGCTCTGAACTGGACATTTTTCCTTCTTTTTGTTATTTGTTTTTTTCTTGATTGTTTATTCTTGTTTTTATGTTTCTAGTATTTGTTGTTATTCTGTTCTTATTTCTTGTCTCCTTCCTGTTTTCACCATCTTCCCCAAATTAGCAAAATCTTCCTCTGTCTGCTAGCCTTGCTTCTGATCTCTTCCTCACTTGTTATTTCTACATTTTCCCGATAGGAAAATTGCCATATTCAGGTTATATTTACTGTATACAATTTTCTGGTTTTAGATTTTGTTATATAACCACAAATCTAGTTCATATGGTTAAAGGTGGTTAATTAATAGTTACTACACTATTTCTAAGCTGTTTGATAATGCTATTGCTGTTGTACTACTTTATCTAAGGTGACAATCATTCTAAGTAGTTATTCTTTTTGGTATGGTAAGACAAAGACTGCTTAAGGATCATTATTAGGCCAGTGTCAAAGCAGCAGCGCCTACTCCTCCCCAACAAATCGAAGAGGTAGAATTTGCAACAGATTCAAAACCAAAAGACAGCTAGCTACACCTGTAAGATGTCTGAGAAATAGTTTTTTCATAAGGCCTTTAAATGCTAGCAATAAAGTTACCTGCCATAAGCAATTTACAAATATCAACTCCAGAATTAAACTAAAAAAAGCACATGAGCAGCAAGATACAATCCCTGACTTCCAGATTTCCATCTCACCAAAGACAAACCCACAGGACAATGAGGTAGAAAAATCTGAAACCTACCACCTGGACTCTCTGAAGTAGTAATGGGTCAAAGTAACAAAGCCGATAAATGTGGCTGTGGAACAATATCAAATCAGAGCTAGCTTTTCAGATAACACACAGAGATGGTGATCACAATGAAAATATGTAGTAACTCCAGAGCACAGTCAGATTTTTAAAGGACAGCAGAGCTTAGGAAAATGATGGAAACCATGAATGCCCAACATAGAAAATAAATGAAACCCATGAAACATTCAAACAAATACCAGAAGATTAAACGTTCCATTAAGAGTATATGCAGCAGAATGAGCTAATGTGAGGACAGAACAGCAAAGACAGATTTGCAACTGGAGATTATAAAAGGAAAAATTTCTTTAAAATTATAAAGAGCCACACACACACACACACACACACACAAAAATTTAATCCTAAAGCTGCTAGGTAATCCAAGGAGAAAACAGAAGACTGGAGTCAGGGAAAAGGTAGGAGATAAGACAAATGACTTAAAAATCTGTGCACAGAAGTAATAGCAGAAAACTTCCCAAACAAGGAAAAATAACTTTACATACACATAAGTGAGGCATATAAAACTCCAATTGATCATTAAAAAAAAAAATCACACCAATAGATTTCAGAAATTCAGCACAAGAACAGATTAAAAACTGTTAAAAGAAACTAATCACAGTTAAAGGAAAACTCTAAGAATCACAGCAGATTTCAACACAAACCACCAATCAGAGCCTGAAGTATTTCAAGCCTAAAAGAACATATTCTCCAACTCAGACTGATGTAGTGTGCAAAACTACCTTTTAACCAAGATATACTGTGTATATATACAAGTTCCCAATGATGAATGTGATCATAATATACCAATAAATTTAATAGAATATTAAAAAGCTATTTTTTAAAATAGATGGAGGCCAGCCAGGTATGGTGGCTCACACCTGTAATCCCAGAAATCAGGAGACAGAGGCAGGAGGATTGCTGAGTCTGAAGCTTGCCTGGGCTACATAGTGAGTTCAAGGTCAGTCTGAACTACAAAGCAAGACCCTGTCTCAAAAAAAAAAAAAAAAAAAAAAAAAAAGTGGAGGGGCTGGGGATTTGGCTCAGTGGTTCTGGCGCCTGTCTTGCAAGCGCAAGGACCTGGGTTCAATCCCCCTGTAACCACATACAATACTGGGTGTGGAGACTCATGCCCAGCAGCAATCAGTACCACATACCACAGTGCTGGGCGTAGTGGCTCACACCTATAATCCCAGCACTCGGGAGGCAGAGGCAGGAAGATTGCTGTGATGTGAGTTTGAGGCTGAGCTCAGGTCCAGCCTGAACTACAGAGACCCTGTCTCAAAAAAAAAAAAAAAAAAAAAAAAAAAAAAAAAAAAAAAAAAAAAAAAAAAAAAAAAAAAAAAAAAAAAAAAAAAAAGTGGAGAAGATACTTCATGAGAAACACCTAAAGAAATTCATGACCATAAAACCAACACTCCAAAATGTTCTGAAGGGCATTCTAAAGGATAACAAGGACAACAACTCCAAAAACTCCAACGGAATGAATCCACTAAAGTAAGCACTTACATGGGGGTGGGCTGGGGTGGAGGGTGGTGTTAAAAAGGGCACCAAGAACAACAGGAAAGTAACAATGACAAGTCAATATTTAAAAGTAATGACCATCACTATAAACAGTCTCAATTCACAAATCAAAAGACTGGCAGAATGAACAAGAAACAAGATCTAACAATATGCTGTATAGAAGAAACATTTAATTTGGAAATTCAGAGGATGGAAAACAACATATCATGTGACAGGAAGCCAGAAAAAAGGCAGGGGTAGCTATTCCATTTGCAGACAAAATGGATTTCAAGGGAAGGCTGATTAAGAGAGACAAAGGTTGGGCTGGGGATTTAGCTCAGTGGTTCCGGTGGCTGTCTTGCAAGAGCAAGGACCGGGATTCAATCCCTGGTAACCACATACCATACTGGGCGTGGAGACTTATGCCCACCAGCAATCAGTACCACATACCACAGTGCTGGACATGGTGGCTCACGCCTGTAATCCCAGCACTTGGGAAGCAGAGACAGGAGGACTGCTTCGAGTTCCAGGCTCACCTGGGCTATATAGTGAGTTCAGGGCCAGACTGAACTATAAAAGCGAGATCCTGTCTTAAAAAAATAAAAGAGATACTAATAATAGGTATATATGCACCAAACACCAGTACACTCAACATACAAAACAGTATTAATGGACATGAAAAATCAAATCAGCATTAATTCGTCTTCTCAGTTGCATATGAGTTTCTCCAAGACAGACCACACATTAGTTCATAAAACATGCTTAAGTAAATAAAAAGAATCTGAAATTATTTGTGTGTGTGTGTGTGCGTCTGTGTGGTACCAGGGATCAAACTCAGGTCCCTGTGCTTGTTATGAATTTATCTTACACATATTACTTGACCATGGTATAATGAAATTGGAATCAGTGGCAAAAAACCAGCACAAAAACTTCAAATACATAGAAATTAAATAACATCCTCCTGAACAACCAATGGGTCACAGATAAAATTGAAGGAATTAGATAGTTTCTACAATTAAACAATAATGCCAATAGTACAGGAACTTCTGGGACACAATAAAGGCAGTCCTACAAAGAAAATAATAAAGTGTCAAATTCTCATATCACAAAAATAAAGCAAGCTCACATAAACAACCTGGTACTGAACTTCAAGCTTCTAGAAAAAGAGCTAGTCAAGCCTCAACTTTGTATGAGAACAAATTATAAAGAGCAGAGCAGAAATTAATGGAATGTAAACTAAGACACTAATACAAAGAAGCAATGAATCTGAAGAGACAATCCAGTGTGGGAAATGTTTTTTTCAGAAGATTTTCATCCAAGATTTCAGTACAAATCTGTTATTATTCCCTCCATATAAATTTACCTTTATCTACCTCCATTTTGAGGATAGCCTAATCAGGCATACCATATATCCCTGCATACCATAAATATCTATATTTTAACTTTTTTTGGTAGTACTGCGGATCAAATTCATGACCTTGTGCTTATAAGACAGGAATCAATGTCACTGAGTAAATTCCCAGCTCAAATTCCTTATTTTGGTACTCAAATTCAGTATAATATACAGAAGAGTACTGAACTGGTTTTGACTGGTATATGCGCATCCATCTAATCACAAAATGCTTACTAACTCCTGTTTGCCAGGTGTATTTGCCAGAGAAAATACAGATATCAAGCTTTTTCAGCAAGTCTGATCATGAGCTATCAAACTAATTTTAAAAATAGCATTAATGGACAATTATAGTTTAATTATTTCTTAGAGATAGTCTAAATTTTCTTTTGACTAAACCAAACCAGTAAGTTAGATTGAATCAATTTGTTCCCTCTGATTCAAGCCAATGACCTATACTGAGGGTCATCATTAAAAAAAAAACCCATCAGGATGTAATGGTAATGGTAACAGTTCATACATTTAGAGCACTATATGCCAGCATGCTAGGTACATCATATGCATTCATTTAACCTCACAGCAATTCTAAACAGAAAGTACCATTATTACCTCCCATTTAACAAATAAGGCCACTGAGTAGATAAGAGGTTGGTAACTTCATTAGGGCCACACAGTGGTAGAGCTAGAATATTAATCTAGGGTGTATGGCTCCAGATATCTTGCTCTCAGTCACTGTATTATACAGCTACTATTCACTATGGGAAGCTGTTCAGGTCTTTCATTATATTCTTTAATGCTTTTTTCATACCAGGAATGGCTCATTAGCAAGTTGATCTTATCCTATGACAATCAATAATTGCATATTTCTTTTCTTTGTGTTAGGTGTTTCAAAACTCAGAACTAGGGTTGGGGATTTAGCCCAGTCACTCTGGCACCTGCTTTTCAAGCACAAGGCCCCAAGTTCAATCCCCCGTAACCACATATCGAAATGCTGGGTGTGGTGACTCATGCTCATCAGTAATTAGTACCATACACCACAAAGCTTGGTCTGTTGGCTCGAGCCTATAGTCCCAACATTCAGAAGGAAGAGGCAGGAGGATTGCTGTGAGTTTGAAGCTTGCTTGGGCTACATACTGAGCTCAGGGTCAGCCTGAACTACAAAAAGTGAGACCCTGTCTCAAGAAAACAAAGAAAGAGAAAGTAAGAAAGAAAGAAACTTACCTGACTTCAAGGGCCTTGATAGCTTCTAACATTTGTAGAAACTCTGCTGCTTTCCAAACATCATTGGCTTCTTCTTCTCCTTGTATCATTAATTTTGCTGTATATGTGAACTCAATCAAATGACGAAAGGCCATTTTACTCACACCTGTAAAGAAGATGTGCATTAGCATGTAGTCACATTACTTAAACCTTACAACTGTAGCAAAGAAATAACTGCCTGAAATTTAATTGCTGTGTCACTTTTGAAATTTCTTGGGAGACTTCAATAATAACAAAGTTAACATTATAACCACATTCTAGTATGACCTACACCAAACTAAGACGTTTACCAAAGATTTTTTTATTAGTATGTCTGCATTACAGATTAAATTTCTTAATCCTTTTTTTATCCTCCCATCTCTTGCTTCAGTCAGTTCTCATCTGAATAAAATCGACATACTACTATTATTTTGTTCCCCTCTTTTTTACTGGTACATTTAGATATACACAGTAACAACATTCATCATAGGGAATTTGTACTTGTACATGATATATCTTGCTTTTTTCCCATTCCTTTCCTTCCTTTCAACCCCAGTTCCCCTCCTTATCCTACTATCTTCAATTTTGCTCTTTTTTTAAATTTTGGGTTTCTTCCGTAAGAGAAACCATGTGGGATAAAGGAGTGTGTATGACTCATTCCAGTTAACATTACGGTCTTGAGGAGCCTCCATTTTCTTCCAAATGACTCAAGAAGGCTCTTTAAGATCTACTACTCAATAACATAAACTAGCTAGTTAACATATCAGACATTCTCTCGAGTGCTGGCATTATTTTCATTAGCCACTACAGCCAGCACTGTGGTATGTGGTACCAGGGATTGAACCCAGGACCTTGCACTTGCCAGGCAGAAACCAGAACCACTGAGCTAAATTCTCAGCCCAACACATCAGACATTCTAAATATCTTGCCAGGAGATTACAGCTGTGTCAACTCAGCTCCAGAATCATTTTTTTTTTTAAGGCAGGGTCTTGCTCCAGCCTTGACCTCACAGCAGTCCTCCTGCCTTTGCCTCCTAAGTGCTGGGATTACAATGTGGCATGTGGTACACATTGCTGGTGGGTATGAGTCAACATGCCCGGCATTGTTGTATGTAGTTACTGGGGACTGAATCCAGGACTCTGCACTTGCCGCTTGTAAGGCAGGGGCCAGAACCACTAAATCCCTGGTTCACCAGAATCTTTAATGGCTTTCCACAGCTTAGCAAGTCAGTATTTCAATGCCTTCAAGAGCCTTCACGTTATTTTTCTATACTTATCTTTCTAAATTTTAAACCACAAGCACCATAAACTATATACTGCTGTTCAGACAAACCCCATGTTTTCTAACAGCTTCTTTGCCTTTGTTAACACTTATCTTCCCCCAACTCCCTTGCAGTACTTGAACTGAACCCAGGGAGTACTGACCTACATCTCCTGCCCTTTTCATTTTTGAGACAAGGTCTCACCAAACTGCTCCAACTTGCAGTCTTCTGCCTCAATCTCGTTAAGAAGCTGGGATTACAGACATGCACCTTCATCCCTGGGTACTCTAGTGTGGATGCTTAATCAGTTGAGCTCTGATTAGATAAATACTACCACTTTTGCAGGTCCAACTCTGAGGCCAAGTCTTCAATGAAATTTCTATATTACTGTAGCAAAAAATATTTGAGATCTATTCTAATAAATCAAAGACACATTACTGACACAATGTTGTACAGCAGATATCCAGATCACTTATCTTGCTTGACTGAAACATTTTGTCTTTGCTTACAAAGTGCTCATTTCCTCCTCCCCCAATCTGTTAATTCAACATATAATACAATAACTTGTATCATTTTTCTGTGACTGGCTTAATACAATATACTCAACGTTTAACCATGTTGTCAAATGCTAAAACTTTAAAAGGCAAATAGCATTCTTTATCTGTATGCCTACATTTTCCTTCCCCAGTCATGTAAATGAGTACTTAGGCAGTTTTCACACCTTGGCTGTCATGAACAGCACTCTGAATAACGCTGGAATGCTAGTATTTCCTTGAGCTTCTGATTTATTTTGGATAAATGCCCAGAAATGGGACTGGTGGATCATGTAGCTCTTTTAATTTGAGAAACTTCTATACAGTTTTTCAAAGCAGTTACTCCATTTCTACCAATTATGACAAGAGTTCCAACTTATCTATACCTTCATGAACATCTACCAACTTTTGGTTTTTTCATAACAACCAACCAACAAATATGAAGTTATTATCCCAAGTAGCTCTGGTTTGCTTTTCCCTGACAACTGGTGACCTGGAACATTTTTCCCAATGTATGTCTTTTTTGGAGTAAACTTCATTCAAATTCTCAGTTTTTTTTTTTTTTAAAGACAGGATTTTGCTCTAGAGTTCAGGCTGGCCCTGAACTCACTATGTAGCTCAAGCTAGCCTGGAACTCAGCAATCCTCCTGCCTCTTCCTCCTGAGCTGGGATTACAGGCATGAGCCCAGCTAGTTTCTATCTGGATGTTACTGCAAAGCTTCATGCACTGAGGAGGACGGGGACTGTAGACGGTGACTGGATTATGGTGAGTGAACTGGCTTGGTGTTGACAGGTGGAGCCTACTTAGAATAGGCAGATCAGTTGGGTTTGGAAGAAAACATCTTCCTCTTGGGTTCCTTTTTATTCTGCTTCCCAGCTACCATGAAGTAAATAGCTTTCCTCCACCAGACTTCCCACCACATCTACTTGTCTTGGAATCAAGTCAACTATGGGCTAAAAATGTGAGCCACAATAAACAAATCTACATTTAACCTGTGAGTGTTTTAGCACTGCATCTCAGTAACAGGTGACTAAGACACCTTCTTGTCCCCCCTCCATTTTTATGACAAAGGTTGAAAGGGGCTGCTGACAGTCCTTGAAGAGACCTGTCCAGACAAAATTCCATTTTCCATATACTGTTAACAGAGCTTATGAAAAAAA
>PVIR01012933.1:0-43377 GCA_004026965.1 Petromus typicus | reverse complement strand
CTGTAAGAAATTGGTTTCTGTGGTTGATAAATCGCCTGGACTACATACCATGTTTTGTTCCAGCAGCATGAATAAAGGATGCTTGTGTTTGTGTGAGTCCATTTCAGAGATGGGAAAAGGCTTACAGGTAACATCCTGGTAGGAGGCTGAGTGTTTCTGGCTGAGCCTCCCACTGCATTTCTTGCTCAGGCTGCTCCTCTGCTTGGAGCTTCTGTCCCTGCCCATCACATCCATGAGGCATGTGCCCACCTTTATTTTCTAGTTAAGCTACATGTTTGCTTTTCACCGGGTCTTTAAAACTGGAAGTTAGGGTCTTGACAATCATCATGGATGATTATAGATAATTATAGATATGAACCTTTGTTGCAGTGTGCTTGGAACATTTAGGAAAAAGGTGGAGGCAGCAAAACTGCACACCAGTAAAAAGGAAAGTGTTAGAAATCAGGATTAGAATACAATTCTGAATAGTAAATAATAAGTGTGGTGTCAACGTTCCGGACACCGTACCTTAATGTGTCAGAACAAAGAGCACAACCTTGGTCTTACAAAAAAGACATTTTTGAATGTTTATATCCAGGTGTTTCGAAATCTTAAAAAGACTTTTTATTAGCACAAGCTTAGGATGCATAACAAATATATTCTTCTACCCTCACTTATAAGTGTATAATGGATTCCAGGTAAATGAACAAATATCTGTGTGACAGAATTGTACATTATTTTTATAGTAAGTTAACACCATAGGATAACGAGTACAAGGCTGATTTCATGAAAAAAAACTCATAAATGTTTATATCTGTGTTTTTACGTATGTAATTAATTCCACAAAGTGCATCAACATCTGGGTAACATAAGGTTTTTCTGTATTTGATAACAATGACCAATTTTCACTATCATTTAGAAATGTTATTTAAAACATAAAATATTAATAGCACAGAAAGTATTCACATCCTTTTTTGTTATAGCATATCTTACATCCTCAATAGCAGATGAGTCCCAGCAAGTAAGGAAACCTCTGCAACAAAAATCACTTTCCAGCTGACTGCAGCCAAGTGTGTGGGGTCAGAAAGTCCCAGGTGAGGGGTGTTTCTCACCTGTGCTGCTCCTCAGCTGATGTTTGCACCATTTACCTATGCATTTAGAAGGGGTCTGCAATCCCCACCCACCCTGCACAGGTGGACATGAATATTCCAGAGGAAGGTGGGTTGGGGGAGGAGCTTGCCTGCTTCCGCTGTGGGGACGTGAATAGAGCCTGGTTCAGGTGGACATGGATGGACACTGGGCTGGAGAGCAATTGGAAAGTAGGGGAGAGGCTGAGACATGGAGAAGGAGAAACGCAGGGGGTGCGAGAGCTGGGTCGGATGTACTTCCTGTAGGGACTTTCTAGGGTAGAGAGCAGGGGCAGAGACAGGTGTGGAGGACTGAAGACGGCCGGTGCTGTGGCTTTCCCTGTGTGGAGGGAGAGGGACGGGGTCTCAGGCTGAGCTAGAAGAATGAGATTGTTGGCCTGGGAGCCTCGAGACGTTCAAGGGCGTTCATGTGGGCACCTGAAGTAGGTCTGTCTTTTCACCTCTGGGGTCCAAGCTCCTGGGAGACCTTGTAAACTAAGGAAACCAGACTACCACACTGGAACCAGACACGCACCAGCTCTTAGTTCTCAGAGCCACCGTTTGCTCTTTGGTAAACTGGGAAAATAGAACCTAACACGCAAGAAGGATTAGAGGTAGCACCATGGCTAATGTGTGCGTCTGGCACTGTCTCGTGGTAAACTCTCAGCACACAGCACCGCCTCCTCAGGAGCATAGTGAGACCGTCAGGTAGGAGGCAACCTGGTTTTCTGGTATATCGTTGAGTCAACCTTGGTCACAGCTACCCTCTGCACTCTTCCCTTTGAGCTGTGTCAGCTGCCTAAACACCAGACTACCTGTGATTGACATTCAGCCTCCAGAGTGGGAGGAGCCACTTCAGACCCACGTGACCAGCTCCTCCCATGCAGCCTGACCCAAGAGTGCGATGAGTTTGTGGACTGGAGGACAAGCATCACCACAGTCGGTCACGGCACCATCCCTGCCTCTGTCACACCATCAATACAGCTCCATCCGTCACGAACAACAGCAGCAACACTGGCTACCCCATCAAAGTACTGCCACCATTACTATCACTATGAGTGAGCCCAGTTCCAGCAAGCACGTTGTCATCAATACCACCAGCACCACCAAAAACAGCAACAACGACTCCAGTAATGAACAAGACAGCAGGCCGTCTTGTCTCAGAAGATGATTCCTGACTCGCAGGCACATCGCTGAGTGGTAGGGAGTAGGATGAGGAGTAAACTGTCTCCATTCTTAGGGTCTCACATCAGGTGCACATGCTAAAACAGGTGTCCTCGTGGGGCCGAGTGTTGGCAGCAGCCCAGGGACAACTCCGTACACATCTGTGGGGCTGAGATAGATGAATGTATCTTGGATATAGCAGCTCAGTTTGAGAAGGACACTGGAGGGTAGGTCTGATTTCCGCTTGACCATGAAAGTCAAATGAAATGTTCCTGCTCTGTATCTTCTGGCCATGGCGGACATCCATATCCTGTCGTAGCCGACTTCCCATCCGAGCCTGAAGGTGCTGCTAGAGTTCATAACACTGTCTTTTACTATAATACATTTTTAAATGTAAACATTCAGTATATTTTTTTGGCACACACCTTAAATGTTGTAGAATGAAAAGGAACAAAAAGAGAGACAAGGCCTTACTTTGTAGAATCTTGAATACACTGTCTGAAAGTTTCTGTGCGGGAAGATAGCATAGCGAAAGCCAGTCAGGTAGCTTGGGGAGGATGTGTCAGCCCAGCAGCAAGCGCAAATGCAGTCATAGTGGATTTTCCGCTGAGTTTTGAAAAATCCTCATACCTTTGAGTTATGCACCGTTATTTCCATTTGACAGCTAGGGAAACTGAGGCAGATAGAAAAGCACCACCAAGGGTCACAGAAACAGAAACTGTAAGGAAATGAAGATCTGAATGGGTTAAATCTTTTCCCAAACGGCACTGGGAAATATTCCTTCCTCGACGTGCAGTGTTTTAACTAAATTTTCTCTATTTCCAGTTAGAACCAAAGGATTCGTTCCCTCCCCTCTGTAGCAGTGGGGGGCACGAAACTCATCTTTTATGAGGCTGAGGGCAGCTGTTCCTCCTTCTACCCAGCTGTCTTTTTCTGAAATAAGATAGGGCAAGAATTCACAATTTTCACATATCCAAGAAGGCGCCCCGGAGCTGAAGATCTGAGTTTGAGTCCCAGCTCATCCATCATGCTCTGCCTGGTAACCCCAGCGACCAACCTCACACAGCCTCAGCTTCTCCTAAAAGGACTCAGGCTTTGCTCCACACTGGGCTCCTGGCATCGAGGTGCTGATTGGCGAGTTGGTGTGAGTGTGTGAACAATTTTGTGTGATGTGCTCCCACTGGAGCCTGCTGCATGCTCGTTCTGTACAGCAGGTACCACATCCAGACTAATAGGGTCACTTCTCTTCATATCTAGCTCCTGGACTCACTGCTGAGTAACCAACTTGTGGGTTATGGTTAGCCTCAGGATGCACACTTCCATCTCTTTGCCTTACTTGTCTTTAGTTCCAGCATTGGATGGTGTCTGGTTCTGTGTAGTAGGACAAAGTCTGCCGATGTTCCACTCACCCACTCTGTCTACCTCATTTCTGGCCCCAGGTCTTCCCTTTGATGTCTCGGTACAGGACACATCAAAGAAACAGCCCAGCCCCATGGGGTGCAAGCTGAAAAGGCTTACACCTGCTGGGAGGAGCCTGTGACCCCTGAGAGACGTGGGCACGACACAGATATCTGTCTGCCCTCTTCCTGGGGCAGTCCCGTGACAGCACACCTTGCACTGGGCTCCCTTTTTCCCTGTAGTTTCCCTCCCCCTCAAACTTCCTTATCAACATGTTAGTAACGCATAAACGTTTGTCTCACCGCATTTTCTGGGAGGTCCAAGCTGAAGTTGTATTAAATCTGGAATTTGAACCTTGGGTTGTTCTCCCTGTCATTCATGCTTGTATTCCTTATTGAAGGTCCTAGTACAGTGTCTGGCATGAAATAGGCGCTCAATAAATACTTCATGACTGATTCATGAAGTATTTGTAAATAAACCCTATTGAACTATCTGTCTGTCTGTCATCTAACTATCTAGCATCTATCTACAGTATATGGAAAAGTGGCCTGTGCAGAAAAGTGTGGTTATTATGGGGCAAGAGTTCGGAATGGAGTGGCAAGGGTCATCCAATGCCAGCTCTGTCATATGAACTGTTACTAAAGCAAGTCTTTGGTCTCTAGTCCCCAGTTTCCTTGTAAAGTAGATAAAATAGTATGTGAAGCAGAGCAAGATTCAGTGTCATTCTTTATGTAAAGAACTTGACAACATAGTAAATCGATAAAATTATTCTTAGCTGTAGTAGAATTACAGCTACCACATAAGGAAATATGTTAGAAATCCCTAGGGTAGGATTCCAATGGGATATCTTTAGGCCCATCACTGAATGTGACTTTTTACCGGGGTAAAATTTCTAACCCATCTGCCATTTGTACGATCACAGCCGGCAGACCCTTGAAATGGAAGGGACTGTTTTCCTTCGTCACCTTGTGGTGGAGGGGGCCATCCAGAAAGCATGTCTGGTGGCTGAAAAGAGACTCTCCTTTGGGAAGATGGAAATTCATCCATCGTCTACAAGTCATTTCCGAAAAGGGATCCCCCTGGCTGACTGGAGTCCGATCCCCTGCTGAGATGTAAATCCCCAGGACAGAGAGAGGAAATTGGGCTCCTGGAGGCCTGAAAGCTGAAACTGGCACCGTATTTCACATGTGGCTCATGCCCATTATCGCTGATGAAAACAGGAGTTTTCAGAGGACATGCTTCTTTTACCCTTCAGCTTGGGTCAGCTGACCAACCTTGGGTCAGAAGCTCTGAGTTGTGCACAGCCCAAGAATTAAGGGCCTTTCCCACAAAGTCATTGCACTGAAACATGGAACAGATTTATTTTCACCTATGTGCCCAGTAGAGGTGATCACACTTTTCTTTGAAAACAGGTTACCATCTTAGTGTATGCAAGGCACCCCCCATGTCAGCGCGTTATATGGCATTGCCTGGCACTGTGTGGTGTTGCCTGTGCTGTGCAGCACACATTAGGTTGTATAGTTGTACTGTATTCTGTTGCATGTATCATAGAGCAAATCTTATATTGCATTGAATTGTACTGTATGTATATATGGCGTATGTTTGATTAGGAGCCTTCATTCAGATCATTACTCCTATCTTTCTCCACATCTTTTCATGTGGCTGAAATAGGTACCTTAAACCTATCCCTCCCAAGACATACAGTATGAATCTTGGTATATGCTTACTTTACATGAAAGTTATTGAGCTATAAATTTCATTTTGTCACTGAACTTTTTTTTCCTTGCCTAACAGTGTTATTAGGATCTTTCTTTGTGACTGACTATAGGAATAAATGTACCTGTTCATATTAGGTATATGTGTATTTGTTTTCAGCTAATGCACACAGCTCCATAGTATACATTCCCCACAGTTTGCGTGTCATTGCCCTGGGGTAGATACCTAGATTGTTTCCAGTTCCCACCCAACACAACCAGAACTACAAGAACTGTGCAGGTTTCTTTGGAGGAAAGTCAGAATAGATTCTCTTCAAGTTTTATTGAAATAAAGATACCAAAACTATGTAGGGGTGTCTTTCTCAAAGTCCTTCTTCTCAATGGGTATACATTCATCTGAGTTCATGTAATGAAGGGTTTGGGTGAGAAAAGTCTCCACAAATTCTCCCCACATACTAAGGTCTTGCTGCTAAAATCAAGCCAGTTGTGTTTATCCAATAGATGGAAAGAAAGTTAGATAAAATATGGTAGAGGAAGGAAAGTGATCATCCAAACATCTGGTAGTAGCCAGATGTGAGGGTCTTGGAGGCACTGCTTAGAGAACTGGACACTGTTCTGAGACGATGACCTTGGGGACATTTGTTCTCTTTCCTAAGAATTCTTACCCTCTTTCTCTCAGAGGACTGGTGCAAGTGTAGGCTTGCTAGGCTCCTGGAATCCCACGAGGATTGAGTTTCAGATTCACTCAACCTAGGACATCTATCTATCTATCATCTATCTATCCATCCATCCATGCATCTATCTATGTATCTATCTATCTTCTAAACTATCATTTATCCTCCTTTTCCCCTCCTTGTTTTCTCCTCCTTCTTTCTTTCCTCCCTTCCTTCTTTCTTTCCTTCCTCTTTCCTCCCCCAAGAAACATGTGCACTGAGCCCAGCCTTCCACCCATCCCTGTCTGGCACCACTTCATGCCATCTATCATCAATCACTGACCACAGTCAGAACATGTGACTTAGGCCCAGGGATTTAAATGACTAGCTGTTTGGACCTCAGGCAAGAAACTTCTTGGCATTTCAGTTTCATTTTCCACACTTACATAGTTAAATTTTGTATGTGTATGTGTGTGTGTGGTACTGTGGATCGAACCCAGGGCCTTTCCACCAAGCTACCTCTCTAGCTGCTGTTTGATATTTTATTTTGAGACAGCTTATCTCTAAGTTGCTAAATCGCCCAGCCTGAGCTCAGACTTGTGATCCTCCTGTCTCAGCCTCCCACAGTGCCGGGATTACAGAATGTGTCCCTAGGCCTAGCCTTCAGTGGTAATTCTTATTTCATGAGCTCATTACAAAGATCAAAGGGAACTAGTTACACAAACGTAGCTTAGCCTCGTCTCAGGAACCTGCCAACAAGGATCACATTTCATAGAAATTAGCATCACAGGTCATTTCTGAAACGTTCCACATGTGCCGGGGTGGTGACTTCCATGACAACAAGTACACATTATTCCCAGCAAGAGATCCCAGACTTTGTCATCCTCCTGATGAAACAGATGTAGAGAGCTCAGGGACAAATATTGCCTTCAAGCTGGAAAAGTAGGAGGAGGAAAGAAACGTAAATGCCTGAGGTCTTAGCCTTGGGTCATTAGAGTAGACCCTGACCCTCAAGAAATGCTAGAACTTTTAGAATTGGCTATGTTTTCTTTGATCAGAGAATGTGGAAGAAACCATACCACGTGATTTTCCTGGCTAGATCCCCAAATGCACTTTCCCGTTTGCCTTTTCTCTAGAACACTGAGCTACCAGCTGAGAAACTGAGCCGCCATCTTGGCTCACCCTGGGATTTACTGCAGCTAGGCATGCGCGCTGAGTTCAGCCTTCCCACCATCTCTGTCTGGCGCCAGACCCTGGAGGTGGACTCCTCAATCTCGGCTATTTCTCACTGAGCCCTAGACATCCTCCGATAGAGATCAGCCAACTCCTCTGGGTTTTGTCCAGATTTTTTAACTCACAGAATACATGAACATAATAAAATGGTGATTCTTTTATGCCACTGAGTTTGGGGGTGGATTGTAAGGCAAGAGTAAAAATTATAGCACCCTGAACTATTATTATCCTTATCCTTTGAGATCACCTTAGAATATTATGTCTTCTGGGGGGGACCTGTACTCTACTGTGATGGTATCTAGTAATGACTGAAGGTTTATTATGCACCTGGTTCTGTGCTTTATAGATAGATTCATTTATTCCTTACCACAAGACTATGAGGTAGGTTCTGTCTTATCTTTATTTTAGGAAACAGAAGCTCATTTTTTCTAAAGACCGGGGAGCTTAAAAGTTGGTAAATCTGAATTTGAACTCTGGTCCTTCAAACCTATAAAATGGGTGCTTGTGCAGTGGTCCCTCTGGATGCCATAATTTACAGAGGCCGTTCATTTCTGATGACTTGTGAGGATATTAACCATGATAGTAAACTACAGAAATGTGCATCCTCTGTGCTTCAAGAATACCACCCATCTTTCCTACTCGCCATAGGAATACCAATCAAACTTTACCAGAGAAACAGCATGCCCTGCACTCTTTCTGAGGTCAGTGGAGGGAGTGAGAAAAAGAAGAGAAAGGACATTTAAAGGTTTGGTTGCTAGACAAGAAATTTCTCTGTAAAGAGATTGTGCAAAAGAAACGATTTCCTAAAATTGTTTGAGCTTCTGGCCCCAAACTGAGGGGACCCCTCCCCCAAATCGGAGGATGCCAAATGGCTTGATCCGAGCAGGTCCGGAAATGGGTAGGAGATCTGCTCACCCCCACCTTAAATCCATAACTTAAGTGAGCGTAACCATAAAGGGACTAATAAAAACATCTCCAGTGACTGTATTTACCCAGCTGTGTATCTCAGGATCTGCCTGTGACACTTTTAATACTCTCTCATTTCTCCGTCTTGGGCAGGATTCATTTGAAGCCGCCCAAAGGGAAGAGTGACACGGAGGAAACAAAACCCAGGCCCCCCAGGCCGCCCACTGAGGGTTTGGAAAACACTCCACCGAAGAGCACAAAGGAGCCCCGGAGTGGAGGGAGCTGGCCCGAGGCCAAGGGGCGCTCCGAGCTGCAGGCCCAACAGGGAGGTCTGAGGACGGCGCCTCCCAATCCGAGGCAAAGGCCTCCCTAGCTGGGCTGCAGGGAGCAGGGGTCCGGGGACCAGGGCGGACTGCAACAATGGGCCTTCTTGGATTTTAAGTACTTTTTATAAATCCCGAGGACAGAAGCACATGCACACTTCGTGGGGTGTCTCAGGGAAGGCACACGGCGAATAGCCACCCGACCACGCTCAGATCGCGACACAAACATCATCTGCTGCCCAGAACTTTCCCACCTGCTCCCTTCCATCGATACCCGTCACCCACCCCTTGAAAGGATTTCTAACATCAAAGATTAGTTTTGTCCACTCCTGCACTTAGTCTCCATGAAGCGCATCCTGTTGTGGTTGGCTTCTTCTAATCAACGGCATTTGTGAGTAGGGTGGGCCTGCGGGCCGCGGGTCTGTGGTGCCTGAGCTGTTCAGCGATTGTTGACTGTGGGTCTCTCATGTGACTTGGGCGTGGCTTCCCGATCCATCTCCGGTCATGCTTCTGTCACTGTAAATTGATGCCTTTACTGCACTCTGGAAGATACTTAGAAGAGGACTACTGGCCAGGTTAAGTGGAATTTAACAATTCGCAATCGCTAAATCATGGGGCAGCCTGTGTGTCCCTCAGTAGATGGGTGGGTAGAGAGAATATGGCATTTCCACACAGCGGGAGGCAACTCTGCCATAAAGAAAGAAACCGGAAGTCATCTGCAGGAAAATGGTTGTACCTCGAATCCATAATGTGAAGTGAAATAAACCAGACACGCAAGCTTACGTATCACGTGGTTTCTTTTATATGAGAATTATAAGATAAACTATAAATAAAGAGCAAAATAAACGCTAGATAATAGGAAGTAGGGGGCATCTTTCTCAAATGGAAAAATCAAGAGGTAGAGGAGAGGGGGAGGGAAGGGGATGTAAGGTGTATAAAGATGCACCAGTTCTACACAAGGGATGAAAACATTACGTATGCAGATGTATACTAATAAAATTAAAGAAGATAATTTAAAATATAAAATTCTAAAAATTTGCCAGTTTAGGTCACTGTGAATGACATCATCCTGAACACACTCCTTTCTGATCTTTGGTATATTTGTTTCTGCCAGGTGCATACCTAGGCATGGCCATGCTGAGTTAAAGGATGTGTGTATATTCTTCTTTTGTTTTTTGGCTGTTAAAATATTTTAAGAGTACATTTTTTATATACATTATGATCACATTCAGCATTGAGAATTTGTGATCGTACGTGAATGTTCCAAAGGAAAAGGGAAAGTATGAGAAAATAAAGAAGGAAAAGAAAACAATTTGATGATAAAAAATTTGATGATAATAAAAGGAAAACATTGAAAGTCAAGATGTTCTAGTTCTAGTTTCCCTACTTCCTTCTCAACACTCTGTATTGTCTTTCTAACTTGTACCTCTTCTAGTAAGTGTGTGGGAGTCTTTTTTTTCCGGTACTGGAGTCAACCTGAGGTCCTCACACGTGCCAGGCAGGCGCAGTGACACTGAGCTCCGTGCCCTGTCCTTTTGAGTTTTTACGCAGCCTTTCTCTGATTGCAGTTGGAGCTGGTGACCTTCTCTCCTGCTCGTCAGGCATCTGACAGTCTTGTGTGAAATGCTGTTCATGCCTCCTCCTCATTTTTCCAGTGGGTTGCTTTCTTTTTTCTCACTGACTTATTAAACTGCGACCTATTCCGAAAATGAGGCTTTCTCAGGGGATAAGGACTGCAGATAAGTTTCCCATTCTGTTACTTGTCTTTTCACTTTTTAAATCATGTCTCTTTATGAACAGGAGTTATTCATTCACACACTTTTTTTCATTTGAATTTGATTTTTAAGGGGGGGGAGGTTGTGTTTGTATCTTATTTAAGAAATCTTTACCTACCTGAAGAAATTTTTAAAAAATGTATCTCATCAAATTTGTAAAAGTATCTTATAATATATAGAGGTCTCACTGATTTTGCTTTTATAGTTAGAGTCATAATTTGCCATTTTGAATTTTTAAATGGACATGTAAGATTGGCAATGTTTGTGGAGTGCAGCGTGTCACATGTATGCCATGTATCACGGCAGGACCAGGGTAACTAGCGTTTCCATTCCTCACAAACTTTCATTTCAATCTGTTGGGAACTTTCCAATTTTTCTCTGGTTATTTTGAAACATATGGCAACCTGTAGACTGTAGTTACCCCATGGTGGTGTAGAATGCGAGGGCTAATTCCTCCTACCTAAGCGGACTTTGGTCACCGCAACCTGGCTGCTGTCTGCCTCTGCCCACTGCCCTTTCCCAGCCTTTAGTCACTGTTATTCTACTTTATTCCTCCTCCATGACAGATTTTTAGTTTCTCCAGATGAATAAGAACATTTGGTATTTGTCTTTCCACACCTGGCTTATTTCACTTAACATCATGTCTTCGAGTTCCAGCCATGCTGTTGCCCGTGGGAGGCTTCCCTGCTCTTTACGGCTGAGTCGTCTTCCACTGTGAACATAGCCCCATTTCCTTTACCCTTTCATTCATCTGTTATCACCAAGGCCGGCCCTGTCCAGGTGAGACTTCCTCCTGGATCCATGAGGAGATACAGCAAACCCCGAATACTTCCAAGCCTTTGTCCCTGAAACCTCTCTACTATATTACGTGACCTGGCAAAAAAGCCTGCAGATGTGACGAATTGCGGGATGTTAAGGCATTATAACAGATAGGCAGGAGCATTGGGGGTGGAGGGAAGGGGAATTGATGGGGAAGGTGGGCTTGGGAAGGGGCTCACAGACGCTCTGGAGCTCCACGAGAGGGAGAAGGTGCACCCCAAGAAAATGCACTTCCCCTTCGAGCCCCCCCAGTAGACACAGCTCCTCCGTGCCTTGATTTTAGTCTAGTGAAACTCACCTGCAAGCAACTGAGACTGGAACGGTAAGACCAAAAAAAAGTGCTGTTGTATGTGAATAAGTGTGCAATCCCATGTCACAGGAGCCACGGCAGACTGACACAGAAAACCAGAGGCTGCCCCCTTGCTGGCCGGCTTTGACCTTAGTGCTCAGAGACTGCAGCTTGATGAACCTGGTTGTCTACTTTGAAGCAAGAAACTGGTTACCAGTCATTCTAAATCTTTACCTCAACATTCTTCACATGTGCTTGTCATCTTCTGATATAAGAGATTGAACCCAGGGCCTCTGCTCTCTTACATCTCCAGCCCTTTTAATTTTTCTTTTTTTGACACAGGCTCTTGTTCAGTTGTTACATTGCCCAAACTGGACTCAAAATTGTGATCCTCCTGCCTCAGCCTCCCAGAGTTCTGGAACTGCAGGATGCATCAAGGCATGTTGCTAAGGAGAGGATATTTTCAAGGAACCTGAATGTTTTTTCTACCTACCAGAACCTTCCTAGGTGAAGTAGGCTCTCGGGCCAGCCGCCTCGGGGTCATCTTTGAACCTGGGCCTCTATCCTAGATGTGTCGACCTTTTATCAGTATCTCCGGGAAATTCACGTGCATTTTTTAGGGAGAATTATACTACTGTAGCAATATTACTGGATAATCCCATTTTTTTTCAAGGCCTCAGGTTGAGGGTGAAAGAGATGTTTCCTTCTTAAAAATAAAATCGAGATGGCCCTGAGTTGGAACTGTAACAAACCAGCACAACGGCCTCCAGCTATCGAAGCAGGGTGTCCGGTTCGCGACACACACGGGGCCGATCATCATCGTGGAGTCGTTTCCAGGCTGAGTGGAAACAGACACCCGTGTATTCTCTCCAGCAAATATGTACAAAACGGAGTTCTCGATGTCCTAGAAAAAAGGCCAGAGGTTTCACCCAGCTGATGAGCCATGCTCCTTCAAAGCAGAAATGAACAAAAGAATCCTACAGAACAGTTGCCGTCTAGTTTCTGTCCCATGTCTCCTGGGTATGACTGTGGCCTCCTCACAGAAGCTGGCTGTGTGCTGTTTTGTTCTGAAGCCATGCAAATGTCCCCGAGATGTGTAGGAGAAGGAGACAGAAAGCTGTGGGTGAAGGAGTGAGCAGCTGCAAGACTCTCAGCCCAGGGCTTCTTGTTGAAAGCCCTGTGCGAGTCTCCGCGTCTTAGCGATGAATTCAGAGACTATAGATGGTGTGAATGGAGAAGCTGAGTGTGTGTCCGGAGCTGGCAAAAGGTGTCTGAGGATGAGCAGGTGCCAGCGGGAGGAGAACCGAGTATTCTTTCCACCGTCTTGGGAGGGAAACTGGCCCTGCTGGCCATGTATTTCCTTTGCAGGAAAAGCAAGAACCCAGATGCACATACCATCACACAGCACGTAACTGTTCCCAGGTTTGCTTCTGCGAGGCAACTTTGTCACTGTGTGTGTCTTTTAGCCTGTACGCAAGCCAGGGTGGTGGCTGTACCAACCGTCAGGAGGCACAGCAAGCATGAGATGCGCCAGACCAGGCTGCTTTACGACACCCTTTATGAATAATAGGGAGAGTACATTCTAAAATAATAATAAACCATCCAGGACAGTAAACACACAAGCCAGGAACACAGCTGTTTGTCATCACAATCATCTATTACGCACTGTATGTAACTCTATGCACTTTACTTATACATAACAGGCAGCCCGATGGATTTCTTTACACCAGACCACAGAGCCTAATGTGCTGTGTCTCTACATTCTGACTATGATATCACTGTCTGATAGGAATTTAGGGGGTCCATTATAATCTTAGGGAACTCCCAGGACATAGGACATTGTTAGCCAAAATGTCATTTTATGGCACAAGACTATATAGACTCTTTACTGAAAACATGAGACCCAGTTTGTCATGAAAGCAGCCATTCTGCTATAAACCTCCACTTTGTATTGTGTAACTCCCCTGTGGACCTGGTACTTGTCTCCTGGGAGCCCTCTACCCAACCAATGCGCACAGCCGCGCACTGCTCATTCCACAGCAATGTGCTCACCTGAATTAGGATGATCTAACCATTGCTGTTGGCTTCTGTAAAGACTTGCTTCTGCATAGAAACCTCCTAGTAATGGAGAGTAACACATTTTGCCTTTAAATACTGTGCTTAGTTTAACTTCCTCTATGGAGGGATGGCCCCCTCCTGGGTAATAAAGCTCTTGGTTGCACTTTGAGATCATTGTTGTGTCCTGAGAGATTGTTGCTTGGTGGGACTTGGTCCCAACAAATATATGTGGAAATTGAGTGGCTAGATTATTCCTAATGCTTTTATTTCAAATATCTAAAACTGATGTGGTCTGTGTTTCTGCACGATCTACAATTACTCAGAGCATCGGAAGATGCATGAGCTAGATGTGGTTAAAGACTAGAGGGTCTTAATATCCTACCCTGTTAACAGTCAATACAGACTTTTATCTGATTACACAAAAATTGACTGAAACCACTGACCGTGAAGCCTAGAAGTAAATATACAAACTTTTCAAGATGCCTGAATTCTACATAAGTGGAAAGAGCCGCATGAGCAGACGGATTCGGGGCTTCTGTACCAGGCTCCACAGTGGGCTTTCATGAGCTCTACCCACCTATCTCCTCCTCTCCACACAGTTGTAGCGTGTGAGCTTTCGTCCCAGTCTCACTGTGAACTGACTGAAATGTGCTGAAGCTCATTTCCACCTCTTGGCAGTGGTGGCAAAGCCCAAAGCTGGGCTGGAATTCAGATCTGTACCTCGGGCATCCTGATTTTGTAGTTTATGTCACTCTTCTCCCACTGAAAACCCCGAGTTTGATGTTGGTGCCCACTTTACAGAGAAAGACACGGAGGATCAGTGATGGGACCGTCCATCTTTTTGATGCTATCTTGAGCTTCTTTATGAGCTGTGTATTTTCAGTTCTGGGCTTTGTGTAGATTCAAATTGGCCACATGAAGGAAGGTTTTTGAGGTGATGGAACTGTCTGAGAGAATGACTCAAATTTATATATTATAATCTTAGGGTGCTACACACACACACAAAGAGAGAGGGAAGGAGGGAGGGAAGGAGAGAAAGAGAGAGAAAAAGAGAGACAGAGAAAGAGAAACTGGCAAGATCTCAGCCAGGTCTGTACCTGAGTTAGCAAATGCTGCTGTCCATTTGCTGTGGACTAATAGTGTCCTGTGGTCATGTATGATAGTGTCACCAGGCACAATAGTAGCACTGAGGGAGGCTGTGTGTAGAGCAGAAGGAGTTCTCTGGGCCAGCTGACCATTTGTACTCTGAAAATCCACAGTGGGAAGATTTTTTTTTAAGCACCGGCACGACCCACTCTAGAGTTTTATGTTTTGGAACACTCTAGGACTTTAAATTTTCTGATGAATGATGCTAACTGGTAAACATGATGCAAATAGTCTAAAATCTGAAAAATGCTAATATATGAAACCCATCTGTTCCCCAGCATTTTTGATAAGGAATACTTGGCTAGGACCCTTTGGAAAGCTTTTTGTGGGTATTATAAACATGAACAAACCTGTCTGCATGTTCTATAAAGTTCTCCCAATGGCAAGGTGGACCCTCTTTCCCTCCAGTGGACCTGAGAAGGTTTCCTGTCTGCCATGCTGATGGATGACAGGGTAGCAGCATGGTGCCAGATCTGGGCCTCACATCTGAAGAACTTTGACCTTGTTACGCTGTTTCTGAAACACCTGAACCATTATGCGGGAATCTACCATCAGCAATCCCAGCTGAACCCAGCCTCCCTCCTCTCCCTGCAGACTCACCACTCACACCTGAGTGAAGCTGATTTGGACCCTCCAGACCAGCCTCTCCTCTAGCTGACCGACTGCCGGGGATACCCGAGGTTGTAGATGAACCATCCAGCTGAGCCTTCCTCAAACTCCACTCATAAAATCATAAGACCTAATAAGATACTACATCAAGCCTCTACGTTTAAGGTGGTCTGCTACCCAGCAACAGATAACAAAGCAATCTCTTTTTATCTGATGAAGGCCAAGCTGATGGAGAAGTAGCTGCGTGTGGAGAACATCGGGGCCACAGTCCTCCCCTTCCTGGGCCGCCTTGGGCATCACTTCCTCCGGAGCCTTTCCTGATGATACAGCCTGAGCTGATACTGCCCTTGTGCCTTCCATTCCCCCGGACCCGCAGGCACCACAACTATCCTGATGTTTTGTTTCTTTCTTTTTCCTGATGCGCAGTAGGCTGTACCAGGGCCAGCGTGCCTTTTGCCTCCCTTGTCACTCTCCCACTCTGCCTAGTCCACAGCCTTCCCTATGTGCGTATGGATAAACAGAGAGGAATGTGCTTCAAAATCCTACTTTCTCTGGCTTCAGGGTGGGGGAGAAGAGGTAGGTGTGTCCCCCGCTCTAGCCTTATCTTGGAGACTCCCAGGATCCTAAGTCCACAAATGTACCTGCTGGGCAACAGCTCGGAGGAGCAGGAGCCGGGACAGGCCGTCTCCACTCTCCCACCAAGCAGGCGCCTTTTGCTTTGCTTACTTTCTTGCTCAGCTGCCTCAGCTACAGGAGGGTTGTGTCCACAGGCTCTGCCTCCTGGGGATCACAGGCCTTCTGAGTGTCCCTGCGACTTCCTCTGTCCCTGCTTAGTCATCTGACTCCTCCTGGACTGCACTTGACAACTGTAATCACAATGTCACAACAAATATTTGCAGAGCACCCTCCTCCAGTAAGACTTGGACCTTAGTGAGTCTCAGCCTCCGGAAACTGCAAATCTCAGTGGAGTTTCTCTCTGGTGGAAGCTGAGAAATGAAAGGAGGAAAAGAGATCCGTGGACTGACTGTTAAAGGGGTGCAGAGGGGGCAGGCGGTACTCATTGCTTGCAAGAACTCATTGATAAATATTCAAGAATTTTTGCATTAGTTGTTTAGCTCTGTATACCTTGAGATCGGTCACAAGGGACTCTATCATTAAAAGGTCAGCAAACGCTAGAATCAAGCTCCCTCCTGTCGACTCATTCAGCAGCACTCCACTGGGAAATCCGCTTTCCCTCTCTGAACTAGTTTCCTTGTCTAAAGAATGAAGACCACAAGTCATTGGGCTCCCAAATATGAGCACATTGTGACCATTGGCACACAGCACTTGGCTAGAACTGGCAAAGGCTCTCTCCGTCCTCACTCTTTCTTCTTTCTGAACTAATATTAACAGTGGGCAATGGGTTCAGTTTTCCTTTGGATTTATGAGTTGATGAGTCAGTATTACTCAGAAGGAAGGAGTGTGTGTTTTGAGCCATGCTAGTGTGTGTTTTGGAATGTTCTTGCAATTCTCCAAGATCTTTGTTCACCATGGTTTTGATAAAGAAGCAGAGGGGATAAGGTGAGACAAAAATACTGACCCGTCAGTATGTAATAGTATGGGTTGTTGAGGAAGTTGTAAAACTTTGGGGAAAATATACAAACAAATCATGGCAGTAAGAGTGTTTCTGTTCATTCATTCATTCAGAAAGATGCCAGGAGTTTGGGTGATATCACAATAACTCAGCCTCCCAGCTGGAGGCTGCATGAGCAGATGAGCTCTCTGCCAGCACGGAACTCAACCAGGCAATGGTGAAAACAATCATAAAGCAAGTCAAAACGTGTTGGTATAATTTAAGCAAAATACAGGCTATAGGGGGAAATATAACAGATGGGAAATGATTTTATTTGGGATTTTCCTGAAAGATTTTCTTAAAAAAGTAACAGGTCAGTAAAGATCTGAGGGGAAATAATGTCTCATCATCTAGAGGTAGCATGTGTGCCCCAGCTCCAGCACTCCTGTGATTGCTTCCAGACCACTGGGTCTGTACCCGGTATAGCGCCCTCTCCTTGAGTGTGACAGGTCTATGACTTGCTCTGGTAGAATCAGGCCAATGTGTGGTGATGTTGCTTCTGCAGCCATGTTACCTGACTGGGTAGCTTCTGTCTTATAAGGAGACTTTGGTGATTTCTAGAGTTGCTTGCTTATGCCACACAAGTGTGTTGGACAGGTCCACCTGGCAGAGAATTGGAAACAGACTCCATATGAGTCAGAGAGGAGCTGGGTTTCTTGGTCCAAGAGCCCAAGAAGAACTGAATCCTATTAATAGTCTGCTGGTTTTGAAAGTGGATCCTTCCCTGGTTGACCTTTCAGAGGAGACACCAGCCTGAGATGAAAAACCTGAGTATAGTCCTGTGAGAAATCCAAAGCAGAGGCCGTAGAAACTAACGCAGGCCAAGACTTCTGACCCATAGAAATTATAAGATAATAAAATGTATCTTGTTTTTAGTTTCAAGCTAAGTTTGTGATCATTTGTTATGCAGCATAGCTGACTGATGCAAAGAGGGAGTGAGGATATATTCCAATCCCAGAGAAACAAACTGTATAGAAAATGAAGCAAAGCAAGCCTAGAGGACACCAAGGCCAGCACAGGGGGAGGGGACACGAGAGAGTAGGTGCTGAGAAGCAGATAAGAATTTGGACATTTCTCCAGACTCGTATGAGTCACGGAGGAGATTCTAACACTTTCTAAAGCAGAAATAGGACTAATGAAACTTTAAAGCATAGAGTGCGACAATGTTTCCCCCAAAATGCCAGTCTGGCTGGAGCATGATGATCAGATTTGAGAAAACACTGGTAGATGTGGAGAAAGCTAAGCAGGATATCATGACAGCTTAGATGAAGATGGGATTGTTGATCCATAGGGAACTGAGCATGTTCAGTAATTATTTTTGAGGGAGATTGAGTGGGACTTGATCACACAGTGCATACAGGGAGAGGAAGAAAGAAGACTACTTTCCTTCCTTTTAAATGGAAGAAAAGTTTACGGTTTGAGTCTTTCTGAGGAAATGAGGACACTCTAGGGAGCTTACTAGCTGAAGTGGATATTGGGGCCAGCCTCTGTCTGGGGTTGTGCTAACCTCCCTCTTGGGCAGCACCATTCAGAATTTGCCTAGTTACTGAGCACAATTAACACACTGTGTAAAGATTTCATTAGAAGCAGAGAAGGCCTCACTTGCAGAATAAATCTCCATGTCATTTTACTGCTGCTACTGATTGCATCTCGAGATGTTTGGATGTGACTGGACCTTGACCAGAGAAAAGTCATTTATCTCCCCGGGGAGTCACCCTGGAGCCAGGGTGTATGAACTGATCAGCAATGTACAAGGTCTCTTACCTCCTCATTGCAGATGGAAGAGAGGTGGTTTCTTTGCAAGGACTGAGTGGATGTGGGAGCCGTGCATTGATTCTGGCCCCTTCGGGAAGGCACTGAGATTTATTTCCAGACAGGGGTGAATCATCCCTTTTCACTTCACTGATGCATTCACACTGTGTATTTTATGCATAACTCATTTGTGAAAACTTTGATAATCACCCTAGCAACTTGCTTGATGTTTTGTGCCTCGGATCTCTCTGTGGAGATGGGGGTACCTTCCAACCAAGATCCAGCATTCTGGGTTCAGATCATCATCTTTTTTAAATACTAAAGTCTAAGTTTCCAAAACATAGAAATGTATTCATTTTATCCACATATTGACCCTGGTGCCTTAAGGGAGGAAGGGTGGTTTAATAAATATTTGCTAGACAAAGAAAGAAATGACACAACATGTATAGTGTCTGACAGCTGGAAAGCTCTTATGGGGTGATAACTGTTCTCATCCTTTTCTGTTTGACCTTTCTTCCAACCCCTGTTTTATCTTCTTCATATCTCTCTCATCTACCTCGTCTTCTGTTGTCTTTCTTCTTGGGTTTGAGAAGATGCAAACCTGATTTGCCGTTGGCAGGTCCAGCATATGTACACTCCCAGCTATTTCTTTTTCTGTTAGGACATCTTCCAACAATGAGGAGATGATGGCACGCAGAGGCCCCAGTGTAGTTTTTCCTTTGAAAAAAATACTTATATTGAGGGAGGCATTTGCTGTGTATCAGAGCTGTTACTTGGCTTTGATATCATTTTTCTCTGCTCTGGGAAAAATAGATTTCCTTGACCAAGACCGCTGCCAAGATGGATCCAGGGATGTGCTTCACTGTTTTCTTCCAGTTTCAGGTCTTATCATGAAGTCTGTAGCCCTTTTGAGCTGACATAGATGGTGGAAGGTAGGGGACAGTTTCACTATTTTGCATGCCCATAGCCCATTTTTCCCAACATCATTACAGTGAGACTGTCCTTGCCCCATAAGGTATTCTTGTATTCTTCTTCAATGGACTGTACGTGTGCGGGTTTATGTTTGTTTTCTTGATTTTACTCCATTGGTCTCTATGTTTATTTTTATTCCGATACCATATTGTTTTGATTACTATAACTCTGCTTCATTTTGCAATCAAGGAGTGGGACTCCTGCAGAGGTATTCATCCTGCTCAGAACTGCTCTGGCTGCGTGGGGCCTTTTACACTTCTCTGTGGATTTTAGGATTCTTTTCTTATATTTGTACGACAATACCATTGGAGTTGTGATACAGATTGCATTGAGACTGTGGATAGCTTGGCATCCTTTGGATATTTTAACAATATGAAGCTTTCTCATCCATGAAGATAGGATGTCTTTCCGTTTATTTGTGTCTCATTTAATTTTTATCCCTGTTCTATAGTTATCACTGCAAAACTGTATTGCTTTCATGTTTATTTTTAACTACTTTATTTTTTGGTCAAGCTCGGATTACAAATGGAATTGTTTCCTTAATTTCTCTTTTCGGTAGTTCATTGCTAATGTGTGGGAACCACAGCTGTTTTTGATACTGATTTTGCAGTTTGCTGAATTCATTTGTTGATTGTAACCAATTTCCCATTCTATTTGGTTTCATGAAGGCAGGCTTTTGGGGCTATGCTTTTCTGGCTAAAATTTCAATCCTATGTCAAGTAGAAATGATGACAGCAGAAATAATTACCTTGATTCACATCTCAGAGAAAATTTTTCTATTTTCAATATAGAATATAATGTTTGCTGTAGGTTTTCATACAAGTCCATATTTATGAGGGCAGATATCATCTATACTTAATTTTTTGACAGTTATTAATCATTACATGTCTGATTTTTAAAAAATTCTTGTCCTGTATGTATTGAGAAGATCATGAGAACTTTATATTTCATTTTGTCAACATAGTATACTATTGATTCACATGTGTGGAACCATCCTTGTATTCCAGAAATAAATCCCACTTGGGATTTATAGGTCATCTTTTTAAATGCTGTTTAATTTTCATTGATAACATTTTGTCAAGGATTTTTGCATCAAAGTTTATGGGGGGGTTTGACTTGTAATATATATTTCTTGTGGTATCTGTCTAGCCTTGGTATCAGGGTTATCATATACTAAAATGGCAGAGTTCCATTTTCTCTTACTTTTTAGAAGATTTTGAGAAGGATTAGTATTAATTCTTCTTGAAGTGTTTATTAGAATTTACTACTGGAGTCATCTGGTTCTGTTTTTTGCTGTTGTTGAGAAATTTCTTAGTATTGATTTTTTTCTCCTTACTGTATTTGTTATTGATCTGTTATCTGTTATTGATCTGTTATTTGTTTTTTTGATTTAGTCTTAGGTAGTCTAGGAATCTATCCACTTCTGGTTGTCCAGTTTTTAAAGTATGATTTTATACAACAGGACCTTTTGATCCTTTTTACTTCTGTGCTATCAGTTGTTATGATTTACTGTTTCATTTCTGATTTTCCTTATTTGACTCTTTTTTCTAGTTAAAGGTTTGTACAGCTAAGGGTTTTCTAGTTTTGTTTAGCTTTAAAAATAAAGTATTAGTTTGTCCATATCATTTAACTCTTTGCTCTTAATTTCACTTATTTCTTTTCTAGTCATGATTTTTTTCTACCCTCTGCTAACTTCGGGGCTTACTCTGATTTTTCTATTTCCTTGAGGAAACAGAAGTAGGAGGCTTTTGTTTTTCACTTCCCTCCTTCCCCGTCTACCCTCCTACGCCTTCTGGTGGTACAAGCCATTGAACCTAGTGATTGCTTTACCACATCTTCCGCCCTTGTTAATACTTGTTAATACTTTTATTTAGAGATTGAGCCTTACTAAATTGGCATGCTGGGCTTAAGCTTGAAACTCTACTGCCTCAGCCTCCTAAGTTGCTGGGATTGCAGGTACATGACACTTTACCTGGTTAATTTCTTCTTTTTAAAATGTAGATATTCATCACTATAAACTTTCCTTTTAGAACTGTTTTTGATGTAGCCATTTGTTTTGTATGTTGTTTGTCCATACTCATTTGTGTTGATCTATTTCTTAATTTTACTTGTGTAAAAACAGTGTTTTACTGTGTAGTCCAGGATTACCTTGAATTAACTAGGCTCACTGTGTAGTTCAAGGTGGTCTTGAGCTCTCATTAGTCTTCCTGCCTCAGCCTCATGAATCCTATGATTATAGGTATGTACCACTGAGTCCAGCTCACTTATGATTTCTTCTTTGATTCAGTTGTTGTGCAAACATTTGTAATTTAATGTTTATGCATTTGTGAATGCTCACATTTTCTTTTGGTTATGAATTTCTACTTTATTCCATTGTGGTTGAGAAAGATGTTTGGAATGAGATTGGTTTTCTTAAAAAATTTTTAATACTTGTTCTGTGATCTACCATGTGATGTGTTCTGGAGAACATTTTTTGTGTACTTGAATACAATTTATTTTACTATGGAATGGATTATGTTATGGGTGTTACATCCATTTGGCCTGTAGTATTGTTCCAGTCAGCTATTTTCTCATTGATTTTATGTCTAGTTGTTATTGAAAATGAAATATTGAGTATCCTAGTATTATGGTACTGCTGTCTATTTCTCTGTTCAGATCTATCGATACTGTATATATATTTTTAATGTTTAGGTTATGTACACACATGCAGCATACAATTCTTATATCTTCCTATTGAATTTAATTTTTGAACATTATGCACTGGCTTTGCTTAAAATCTATTTTGTTGATATATGCTCTTTTGGTAACCATTTATGTGGAATATCTTTTCCAATCCTTTCGTTTTTAGCAAATGTATATTTTCAATTAAACTGAGTCTCTGACAAATAGTGTATAGTTGGGTCCTTTTTAAATTTGCTCAGCCACTGTATCATTTTAGTGATGAACTTAATCCATTTACATTGAGAGTTATTATTGACAGGTAAGAACTATTGCTATCTTCTTAACTGTTTTCTTTGTGCTTTGTAGTTCTTTTTCCCTTTCTTCCTTTTCATCCTTTTTCATTGTGACTTCATTGTTATTTGTAGCAATATATTTTTATGTTTTGCTTACTATTTTTAAATATATATCTATAATACTGGTTACCATGAGGCTTGCATAAAACTTCTCAAACTTGGAATAGTCTATTTGAAGCTGTTAACCACTAAATTTTAATTACATATAAAAACTGCACATTTCTCTTGCTCTTACTTTATATAACTGACACAGAATTTATTTTCTTTGAAATATATATTTTGTAGTTGTTGTTACTCTTAATAGTTTATCTTCTAACTTTTACATGCAGGTTAATGGTGATATAACTACTATCATTGCACATATAATATTATTTTGTGTACTTTACTTCACCAATAAGATTTATACTTGCATAGACTTTTATGTTACTACTGAGCATTCTTTTGTTTCAATTTTAAGAACTTTGTTTCATTTCCTTCTGTGGAAGATCTTCTTGTTTCTTTTTGTTTGCTCTTTAGTGCTTCATTTTCAAGGGATAGTTTTGCTGGGTATAGTATTTTTGACAGGAAAGTTTTGGGTGTTGTTTTAACACTTTAGAATCTCCATCTCTGCTTGCTTAAAAGTTTCTGCTAAAAAGCCTGTTTGTGACAGATTTCTTTCCTCTTGCTGCTGTCAAGATTTTCCTTTCTTTGAATTTTGACAATTGAATTACAATATTTTTTGTAGAACATTTTATATACATTCCTTGAAACCATTTAGTTTTCGTGGATCTGGACAACCATTTCTTTCCTCACACTTGGGAAATTCTCTGTCAGTATTTATTTAAGTACATTTTCTGCTCCTCTCTTTTTCTCTGATCTCTTTGGGACTCCAAGAAGGTATATTTTGGGTTTGATGGTGTCACTTGATTTTTGTGTAAAGCCTCCAGGGCTTACACTAACCTCATTGAGTGTCTGCTTCTCAAAACCTAATGAAAAGGTATTAAGGTAGCAAAGGTGCTCAGGTATGATTCCTGCCCTTGCTCAGTCTACAGCAGGCCCTGAGAAGCGAATGAGTGAGTGAAGCTTCCATTGGAAGATTCAGAAATGGGAAAAGATTTTCGTGGACAGACAATATGCAAAGAAAGACAACGGCAGTCGGTTTGGGGAATCTGAGAAAACTGCACAAATAACTATATTTGAAGTAATCTCACAATTATTAATTCACATGTGGAGCATTTATTATTGATAAAACTGATGTTGATGCAGCTTTAAAGGAAATATTTTGGCCACGGTGACCAAGAATCCTCCAGATGCTTGTATCATTCAGCCAATCCGTCCCACCTGGGAACTGTATCACAAAGAAATAAAATGAAATGCACATGAAACTATGGATAATGGGGATTCACTACTAAAACCTAATATAAACTAGCAAAGAACAAGAGGCAACATTAATAGCTGCAGATGTTGGAAGTCTTACTTTCAGCCACACGGTGTCTACCCTGAGGCTTCCAAACTGGGCTGTCTGCTCCCTGCATCTCCCAGGCCTCAATGTGGCAACGGCTGCTCATGTTAACACCTTGAGATAGCTCACTATACCCTTTGTCTTTCCAGTTTACTGTGACTGGTTAGTAACCATGTCATATTCTGATCAAAAAGAAAGCTCTAGCCACATCTTACAGATGGCAAGTTAGGAAATTTGGGGGTGACAACAACTAATTTTCTCCAGAAGATAATACAAATAAATTAGCACAGTAGCTATGATTCTTCTTTCCAGTCTGGTTAACTGTTTTATTGTATATTACATAGTCTTTGTTGCAATACCTGGTGTGCTTTTCTTCCTCTACACTAGATATTGACTGACAGAGAAAAGTATGCAAAAAAAATGAATCAGAAGTGGTGACATTTAATTTCTATTACTAAATAGATAAGAACATCGTACGATCAGTATGATTGGAACTTAGTTTTATTGTGTAGATGGAAACGAGCAAAGACAAATGAAAAAGAAGGAAGAATGAAAGAAAAAGTGTGATCAGTGGCTGTCTCTAGAGATTATTACATGAATTTATGAATAAAAAGTCCAGAAGAACCAAGTATGGCAACACGTGCCTATAACCTCAGCTCTGTGGAGGCCAGAGGCAGGAAAACTGGAGTCCAGGCCCAGCCTGTGCAACTTAGTGCGTCGGTAAGGCCCTGTGTCCAAAAATAAAAATGGCTCAGGTTATAGCTCAGTAAGAAGGTCTGGAATTTACTCCCCAGTGCCTCCTGCCCAATTTTTAAAAAAAAGAAAATCCTTAAGAAACTACTTGACCATATCCTCCCCTGCTCTTTGTCATAGTCGGCCAGAGAGTCTCGATCTAGGTGCTTCAGAAACTTTCCTACAGGGTCAGTCCCTTGCAGCCCCCTTAGGAGAAGAGATGAGGCCCTGGGTGCTGTCTGTTCCCCAGGGGAGCTCCGGAGGTTTCCTTTATTGCCATATGGTCTGGGAAGGAATCACTTTATAAAGACAGTCCGACAGGTCTCGGTTCCCATTTCTATGGCAATAAAGCAGCGAGTCTTGGACGTTTGATTTTGTTTTAAAATGTGGTAGCTGCTAATTACAGGCAGCTCAAGTCTCTCATCCTTATTTGTTGTTGAAATGATTTTACTTCTGTGTTTCTTTTGGGCTTTGTTTCTCTTACTCTTCTTGGACTTTACCCTTAAAAATATACTATATACATATATGTATAGGTGTATAAAATATATATGCATATATATGTATGTATAGGTTTTTTAACATATAGAGATAAAATAGAACATAGTTATGCTATGCAGACAGAGATCTGAGACTGAGAGAGATGGGAGAGGGAGAAGGAGGGAAACGAGAGAGAGAGAGAGAGAGAGGGAGATTTTCTTTAAATGAACAAAAATTAAATTAAAAGCAGTCCCCTCTGTATTTGCTGCTCAGGTTTTCTACAAACTTAATGTTGTTCTAACAACTAATTTAAAAATATAGTTTGTCAGTTGGCTAGCCCTTTTCAAGTTCTTCACAGCCACACGTGGCCAGGAGCTGCTACGCTGAAAGGCATAGATGTGGGAAATTTCCATCATGGCAGGAAGTTCTGTGGCACAACTTCCGTTTAGAGAACGGGGCAGCGTGGGGGGGGGGAGTGAATGCCTATGCATCCAAGGAGAATAGGAATCACAGCCTTTCATTCACTGATTCTTTCTTCACGGAGCAGCTGAACTTGCCAGTTCCTTTTCAGGGAGCCAGGTTCCCAGCTGGGAAAGTCTCACTTCCTAACCTGGCAAATCTTCTGTCCTAGGGGGCTGTAGAGATACAAATAGAACATGAATGTGTAGAGGGAGTAAGTTGGGATGTCATGTGAATCCACCAGCAAATCCACCTGATCTGCTTGTGGAAAGTCGCCTGAACCTGACCACTTGTCCCCTCCCACGAGTTCTGCCTCCTGGGCCCAGCCATCGCCTTCTCTTGCCCAGGATATGGCGCAGCCTCCTCGTGTGGGGTGTGAGGGAACAGGAGGAGTGATACAAAGGGCTGAATCCCTGGACGGGCCAGGGCGGAACTGGAGACGTCCACGCTACACCGGTCCAGCGTGCTGACCTCAAGGGTACGCGTGTGTTCACTCGGAAGGGGCTTGCTGGGCCCCAGTCTGTGTCAGCTGTCTCGGAGAAGAGGTTGGCACCCCAGCCTGCTCTTCTTTCCGTGCTCCTTCGATGGATGCAATAAAGGAGGACACCTCACTTGCGCTGTGTCTGTACCTGCTTATAAAGTCAAAGCTGAGCGGGGACTGTGTGGAAGGAGTCGGTCCCTTGAGCCTAGGACTGTTTTCTCTCCAGTTTACCCAGTTCACAGCCAGAGAGTGTTGGGGATTTTAACAGCATAAAAAACCAGCCCTGTTGTTGCTGTTGGCAAGCAGACAACTAATGGGAATCTCTATTGTGCAGAACAAAGAGGTTTGGACCCGCCCAAGCTGATTCTGAAGACCAGCTCCACCCCTCGGCACCCCCTTGGCTTGAGGACACCCCTTCACCTCTGAACTTGTTAGTTTATTTGTGTAATGGCCCCCAACTGGGTGGACTGTCAGAGGATCAGAGGAAATGCATGTAAATCCCCCAGAACAGTTTTTGACACGGAGGAGTACTTAATATACAGTTGTTAGAATGAACTTTGCTGGTAGCAGGTGAATCTGATGTGTAATCAGAAAAGCATAATAAGTCATGCAGATGCTTTTCAAAACAGACCTGAATACGGAGAGAGGAGACACGCTAGCAGAGACCGGGATGTGGGATTGTTGGGCCCAGGATCAGCATCTGACTTACACACGGGGTTCAAGGCAGGTGCCCGCCGCTCCCAGGGCCTTGGTTTTCTGGTCTATACAATGGGCCCAACACTTTTGCTGACATGCTGTGAATGTCAAGGGCCTGAGCTCCGTCCTTAGCGCTGAAGAACTGCTCAGTAAATGCTGGTGGTTAGTTTCCATGGGAACCAGTGAGCCAGGGTAAACTTCAGAGAGGGAAAAAGTGAATCAGAGGGAACATGTTCATATCAGAACCCAGAGATCAAAACAAAACAAAACAAAGCCCTTTTTTGGTCGTGCAGGAAGCCAGTCTGCTCCTCCACGGCTCTGTCCAGTTTTGACAAATGTTTTTCACGTTCCCAGAGCAGACCCTGAGCCTCTTCAAAATGGGACACTCTCAAAGAACTCTTCAAAAGTTCATTACGATGGGAGGGGGAAGGTGATGAATATGTTTGGGATGATTTTGGAACAAAGATGTGAATGTAACTTGAAGAGGGGAGAGAGATGTATTTTTATCCAGCACTGCCAAAGTGCACCGGGACGCCTCTCCCAAACCCTTGGGAGCCCTGATATTTTCCTAGATCTCAGCTTCCGTGCTCACTGACCAGAGTGGCGCAGCCGGTTTGCCGGTGAAGTTTCCCCAAGCTGGAAAGTGGCCCTAGACTTTCACTGACGGAGCTACCTGCAGGGCTGGCTGGTGGCCTGACCTACTTCATGTCCACACAGGCCCAGAGCCGCCTGCACACATGGCCAGCGACAGGGACGTGCGGTGAGTGAGTCACTTCCCTTTGCCGTGATGCGCCCACAGCTATTCAGCTGCATGGTCTGCGTAACCCCCCATAACCCCCCTAGGAGCTGCAGCCAGGGGGAGCCCTGCTCGCTCTCATTCCAGCAGGCCCTGTTCAACCGGTGACAATCTGGGAAGCTGAGCCCCAAACCTGGTTGTGCCGCTAACAGGCTGGCCGAGTAGCTCGAGACTCTGTCCTTCCTGTGGTGCTCTTATTGCATGAGTTACGAGTGGACGGCACCTACATCAAAGCCAGCTGGGATAATGGAGGTCCATGTCCCACTCAGTATCTGTCTGTAAACCGGCCCTTGCCGACTGACCAGCCACCAGCTACCTACCATTCACCAACACATTCCACCTGCTCACTGGGTGAGATGGTCGCTGTCATTGTTCCCACTTTACTGATGAGAAAACTGAGGCAGAGAGGCGTGATCATGCTCCCAAGGCAACATGGCAAATAGAAAACCAATAACGGTGCCTGATTTCAGCCCTCGGTCTTTAATTGCTCGTAATCCTCCCTCAAGGTGTACGGTCACCATTAGGGTTTTATGAGTCCAGTCTTGAGAGCACATCCTGTGAGCCGTCTACATCCCCCTGGGAATCCAGAAATAACCCCTGAGCTTGTCTTTTTCCCACCATGGGAAGCAGTAGTTGATCTCAGACACTGAACTTCGGATAATTCTCTGCATTTATTTATAGCGAGACATAACTAAATTTTGCTTGTCCAGCTGCCCACGGTTGCTCACTCTTTTTTCTTTCTTTCTGTGTTTCCCCTGAGAGAATTTCAGGAGCTTATTTGAAGTGAATACCATCCGGAAAAAAACTTAGCTAAGAAAAACAGGAATCAAGACATCAGTACAGGTTGCTGACAGGACCTTTGATCTGGCCAGAAATAAATATCAAGGGAGCAGCCTCGAGCTCGCTGGCCGAGCTGCCGTCCAGAGCAGCGAAGATCGATTTCAGTTTCAGAGACCCCGCGGCCCCCAGGACCAGGGCACAGAGGACACGGGCCCCACTCTGCAGGGGAAGCTGAGGGCTCTCTGCAGACTGTCCGGTGCGTCGTGTCCTGACCTGGGCATCTGGGGAGAAAGTATCCCTAATGTCCAGCCCGGGGAGTGGGCCGGGGGCTGAGACAAGTGTGACCTGCTGCGGCTGTGAGAGGACAATGACAGCCATGACAGCAGGTCCTTTCTCATTGTCTCCATGCACAGACAGGGAGCAAAGCACATACATCACCTTACCTTGCTTAACCATCGTGGGGAATGCATGGAGCAAAGGGACTTTCACTTCCAATGAAAACATTGAGGTTTGCAGTGTCCCCACAAGTTTCCCAGGGTCACCTGAGTGACAGCTGAGTGATCGCGTAGGAGACGTTTGAATCCAACCCTTGGTCACTGATCCACTCTTCTCTTCTTCAACTGTGAGCACAGCCCAGACAGTTGAGCTTCTCCTTGGTGATGTCAGAGTTTGCCATTTTGGTCCTTGCACTGCAGGATTACAGAAATGGCATCAAGGAGCATGGCATTGATTGATACCTGCTGTGCGCGCGGCCCGTGGGGCTCTTTGGAGGTCCACGGGGGCCGTGCACACCAGGCTTGGGGAGGGAGCAGGTGGAGCAGAGAGCCCCGGGAGTTTGCTGTTGGGGTGAGGGCTGTGTCTGGCTTGGGTAGTGGGATGAACAGCAGAGAGACCCCCAGCATGCAGAGGTGAAGGGTTAGAGGTGAAAGGTGAGGCAGGCATTGTGACCACTCGCTCAACACCGCCCCTTACTGCCTTCAAACAGATTTCCATCGTGTTCTGGCTACTGGTGTTACGGCACATGAGCCATTTCTAATCCACAAGAACTAGATGGGGGCCTGGCTGACTCTGGAAATGTCGCTTCTTCATGATTCCAGAGAAGAGGCTGGATCAGTGACTCCAGAGAAGAGGCTGCCCTCGGCCTTATGCTTTCTGCCTTTGCCAGAGGGCATAGTGTTGGGAGCTGTGACCGCCATCTTGGGAACCTCTGTGGACAAAGTGTGTCTGCTGAGCCTTGTGGGCCACCCAGGGCGGCCCAAGCCTGCAAAACAACTCTTTGTATCCAAACGCCCCAGCACATCCCAGCCCACTCTTTCCGGTCTAATCCAGGCACCCATGTAATGCTGGAGCAGTTGGTCTCCAGACCCTCAGCACCCAGCAGGTCCCTTTGGAAATGTTCCTCAGAAGACGGAGAGAAGAGAGCTGTGGCCTGAGGGTGCAAGTGGAGGCCAGCTGTCCCCTTGCACTGGGGGAGCAGAGTAAAGAGGCCTGAGCGCAGTCCCGGACTGGAAACACAAAAGGTTGATAGAGATGTCCAAATGTAGAGCCTCTCAGAGAACAGGGGTAAAGCAATTGCCCCGAGGAGGGCCTGTCCGGTTCCCTCTCAGCGCAGGCTGGTGGAACCCCTCATTGGGTTTTGAGGAGACCCAGAGCCAGGTGTTCCGTCTGGAGTTCAGCGGGTCTCCGTGAGTGCAAGTTCAAGGCACCAAGTCTGGCCGCCATGAGTGCAAGCAGGCGCATGAGGTCAGCCAAGGCAGTGCAGCCTGATGCGGAATCTGGGGGGCAGGCTCCCCCCAGATTCCTGGTGCGGGGAGACTGTCGCCTTGGAAAACCAAGCAATGCTCCGCTGTGCTCCCAGGCACCTTTGCAGCCCATCTGCAAACATTTGAGTGTCCCGCAGCCTTGGGGATTGGAGCTCTGACCTCTTCCTCCCTCTCCTTCCTCTTTCCAACCCCCTCCTTCCTCTGATGACATCTGAGAGGGGCTTGCGGCCCGGTTTGTCACAGTCTTTGAAAGCCTCTTCCTCCGACCTCATTCTCCCCCAGCCCCCAGCCCCAGTGCCTCCCATGTCCGCTTCTATTTGGCTCCAGATGCTGGAGCTTAGGAGCTGCCCGCCCCGGCTTTCACATCTCTGGTACTGTCCTCACCGCCCTCCCCTCCAGGAGTGCACAGCCCACCGGCCGGCGGCGTGTGTGTGCTGACCCCCACCGCTCCCCAGTCAACTGATTGCGCCTGAATCCACTTAGAGGTGAAGGGATAAAGCAATTTTCTTCAAGATGTGGCCTAAACTGTTTAGTCTTGGAGGTCTCCAAAGGGCAGGAACGCAAGGGGCCCCTCCTGCCACACCCCTGCCTCAGTCTCTGGTCTCCACACCCAGGCCAGGCTTGCCTAGGGCCAGGCGTGCGGAGGAAGCTCCTGGGTGGAGAGGAAGCTCCTGTCCATAGTGCTCAGTTTCTACCACGATCACCCGGTCAGCTGACTTGCAAAGGGGGCACTATACCCAGAGATGGTCAGTGTGCCGTAGAGTGGGGGAGGCGCCGTGGTGCAGGGAGGTCGATCCCACACTGCGCCCTAGACTTGGCGGCTGCGTATAGAGGACTGTAGGCTGGGGCCCACCTGGCCCACTCCCTCAGGTGCTCAGGAAGGATGGTGGTTGGTGGCCACTTGTCAAGGCAAAGGCCCTGGAATGAGAGACCCAGCTTCACGTCCAAGTTCTGCTCCTGGTGAACTGCGCCCCTTGAGCAAGTCCATTGTCTCAGACCCCTAGACCTGCTAGAAGGATGAACGGGGTTAACTGCAGCAGTCAGCGGAAAGTGGGCCCAGGCTTTGTGCTATGAGTGTTAACTGAGATAGTGGGTGGACTTAAAAGACAGTGGGGCTTCACCTTAGAGGGAACAGCTTCGGGTCCCCTGGCCTCCACGTGGTCCGGCTCTTGCAGTCTATGTGTGAATGAGGGCAGGGGCTCCTGTGATGACACCTCCGCAGCCCTGACCCCCTCCCACTTTCTCCATCTCCATCAGTAGGCAGTGAGCTCCCCTGGGCTGAATCGTGTGCAGCCAGCTCGATGGCCTGGTCCCCAGCAGTTACTTCACACAGTGAATATGTATGGCTTTGGGTAGGAGGCTTCGTGAGCCTCAGTTTTCCCAGATGGAAAATGGAACTGAAACCATACTTTCTCACAGCAGCTCGGCAATCCATGTGTGGCAGGTGGCACACTGCCTGTGCTGCACAGATGGTTGTGTGCTGGAGTCTGATTATTCCACTGGCTGCCGCCGAGCTGTCCCTGGCATCTCAGACATTCCCACCTACAGCTAGGAGTGCTGTAGGCTGCCACTAGATTCTTCCCTGACGGGATCTCTGGGAAGCAGCAGCCTAAGGGACCCACGTGATGGCGAGCTGTCACTAAGTGAAGTCTCCACAGGTTTCCCTTTCTGTCCTGCTTGGTTCTAGGCATCAGTCCCATCTTTAAAACCCAGGGTGAATTTCCCTCATTCTGTCCAGTTCTTGGACAACCTCACAGAAACTGCTTGAAGGTAACTGTGCACATCAGCAACTCTACCACCCCTTGCTCTCTGAGGGAAACTCGTCCACGCTTACAAAGGACACAGAAGATGACGCTTGATGCCACCCCGTTTGCTGTAGCAGCAGCAGCAGTAGCAGCAGCAGTCAGTAGAGTCTGCCTGAGTGCCCGTCATTAAGAGCCAACTACATAAATCCCAGCGCATCTGTGCTGGGAAAGAGCGCTCGGCAGTTTAAGGCGATGAGAGCAATCTGCAGAGGGCTCTGCATGACGTGCGGCTGAGTGGGCAAGATTGCAGAATGATTGCGTGCATGGAAAAACAAAATTAAAACGTGTGCAGTTGAATGTTGCTTACGTCCGAGCAGAGACGTTTCTCACAGGAGCAGAGCGAGGATGGTGAAGCCTGAGATGGGTGACAGGGGGAAGAAGAAAAGAGGGCTGGGAGGATTTTCATCACTCCTTTTCCTCTGGAAATACTGTGTGTTTCATAGCAAGGGTTCACCTGGCATTCTTACCATAACCCGAGAAGTTAAAAAAAAAAAACGCACCGGGAAGGTGGAAACTGTAGTTCAAAAAGACATCATCTGAGCCCAGGTCTGTGAGCCTGAATTTCCCAATGCTTTCCAACTGGAGAATGGAAACAAACTGTGGTATCTTCATGCACTGAAAAATTACGGTAATAAGAATAAACGAGTTGCATGCCGCACAGTGACATTCGAGTAATACCACTGGATAGAAAGGGGCTACGTTGGAAAGAACAGTGTTCCGTGGTTCCGTTTGCTGAAGAAACCAAACCAGGCCAAACCAAGTTAGGCTACCCATGCTGGGCGCCCGCAGAGAGGTCTCCGGGGGCTGGGAGCTTCCAGACTTCCGGTTCTTTCCGGATCTGGGCACAGCTTCCACCATTTTTGTTCAGCAAGTGAAAATTCAGTGAGTTGAACTCTTACAATCGGTTCGCTTTGTGATGTGTGCATGTTACACATCAGTAAACGTTAAAAAAAAAAAGCCAATCCATTAAAAACTTTTTTTTTTATATGACAGGAGGAAAAGCCCTTTATTTTCCCAGAAGAACCACCATAAACCAGTCGGAACCATTTTCTGAGGCTTTCACACGAGTAAACAATCATTTATTTAACAATGGGTGGAGTCCCAAACCTTTCATCAGATTTTCAAAGGGAACCTTCACCCCTGGCAAGATTAAGAACAAATGCAGGCTGCTTTTTTCCCTTGGTGGCTGGAAACGGTGGGGTGGGGCGGTGGCCAAAGAGAAAAAAGAGAATTAGCTTCCTGTTGTCCAGGAGTCGGGCACGAAAAGTCCAGCGAAAGGGGCTGTCGGAAGTGGGAGGTCAGGGTGAGTCCCTCCCTCCGCCAAGTTCTTGGTCAAAGTTGCTTTCGCTCTTGCCAGGGATGCGCAGCTTGTGGGTCTTCACATATGTGCGGTTCACGGCGCCTTGATAGATGCGGTGATTTACTGCGAGGCTCGAGCTGCGGAGGAACAGCCCCTACTCATGGGTAATTTAGGGGCATTTCTTGAATTCCCCAGACCATTGGCTCCTGGCAGAAAATAAATGTGGGTCACCTCGGGGATAGATGCTCCTCAACATATGGGTCCTTGTGAAGAGAGATAGATGGTCAGGGTGAGGGGTTTTACCCCGTAAATCACACAGCGTTCGGAAAACGCTGCCTCTCCCCATGAGATTTGCGAGAGGAAGAAGAGGTCGGTGGACAGGTGCAGTACATTTGAAGAAGTAGAGGGGAGGATGCGGGGCCGCCAGGGACGAGCGGCTTAGAGACTTTGTCCCAGCAGTGGCGCGACACCACTGCATACATAGTCAGCCTCTCAGAATTCTGGGATCATAGGTGTGGGCTGCTACACCTGGCTTTATTTACCACCTTGCATTGGGATGCTGCGAGGTCATCCACTTCCTATCTTTTGTTTCATTCTCTGAGGCAGACATGGAAAAGGAGGAATGTTTATAGATGTGGGTTAGAAGCCTGGCTCTGTCGTGTCCTGGCTGTGTGTACTTGGACATACTACTTATCTCTTGTCCCCTCCTCTATAAAATGTCTCTCCTGTGGGGTTCCTGTGGAGGAAGAAATGAGATATTAAGTGAGATTTTTTAAAAAATCAAATGCTGCTATGGGACATGGACTTGACTTTTAATTCATAGTTATTACTATCTTTATGCCTTTCTTTATGTCAGTGGTTCTTTGACACAGGGGGGTGACTTTGCCCCTAGGAGATATTTAGCAAAGTCAGGGGACATCGCTGGCTGTCATGACTGAGGGCTAAAGTAGGACTGCTGTCCAGTGGGTAGAGCCAATGAGGCTGCTAAATACCCTCGATGTATACAACAGCCTTCCCAACTGAGACTCACCGGCTAACACACGACACTGAGAAATCTCACTGCCGGCTGTAAGTATTGTCCTCTCCTAGCATTTCTAGACTGTCTTTCATCTCCTGCCTTAGCCTTTGTATCATCATGGACAGCAAAGCTCACTGTCCCATTTCCAGCATTACTAGGAATCCAGCTGGGTCCGAATCCTGCTGAGCTGTGCTGAGTCGTGAGAGGAGTGTCCCTGATGGCCTGTGTCCACTTCTTTACAAGTAGAAGCTGGCTGTGCCCTGGGAGGGGGCTCAGAGCCCCTGGCACAGACCAGCGCCCTGCACCGTCCCGCGCAGCCTCTTGACGACAGGACCTCAGCTGCTTCATTTCCATGTCCTCCGTCTCTCCTGGCCCTTCCTTTCCCTCGAGTTTCCCCTTTTTCTCCTGCTCTTTCTTCTCTCTCCCTTGTTCCCCTGCCGCTCACCCTGGGGCAGGAACAGAGGAGGCCCAAACCCTCTCCACTGTGGTTACACATGCACAGTTTCAAAGCCTCCTTCTGAATACAATGTGACCTGTTTAAAGGAGGATGCTCTGCTAGTCTGGTTTCTTTCTCTTTCACTCCCGGCTCTGCTTATTAAAGTTTGGTTCCTGCAGGAGGAAGGGGTGAACTTTGAAAGCTCCGGAATAAAGGCTCCTCGGGGCCTTCTTATCACGTCACGCACAGCCCCTGCCTCTCGGGCCCTGACGGTGATCTCGGGGATCAGAAGCTCCTGGGGGGGGCGCCGCCCTCTCATCCTCTGACCCCCCGCTCACGGGCCACTCAGGGCCACATGCGGTGCATCTGGGCACCACCTGCTCATTTCCCCACACACGGGTGCAGAGCGAGTCCCGGGAAGACCTCTGCTCTTAGGACTCCGCTTTAAACAAGTGGTTGCACTCAGCAGGAGTAGCAGCTTCCCCTCCACGCCTTCACCCGGCGGGCCCCTGCGATATCCTTGTCACTGGGTCCTCGGCTGAGCCACACGGGGGGCTGCTTCATTGTGCCCACGATAAAGGGGAAGAAATGAAGTGCAGAGACGTAGCAAGTCACTGGAAGACACGCATTTGCTGTGTGGCAGAGCCAGGCTTCCCAGCTGAGGTTCCTCGATGCCAGAGCTATGGTGACTGGCTTGTGCCTGATTGTCTGTGGCTTCCCCCGTTGCTGCACTAAAACCCTGTCTCTAGGGACTCCTCTTGGTCTGATAGGCCGGGTGGTTTGTCATTAGTAGAGGAGAAAGCAGTGAGATCAGCTCTGAGGTTGCAAATTCTGATCATCTTTTACAAACACTATTTTCTCCCTCCTCCCTTTCCTTTATTCCCTCCCTCTTTTCCTATCTCTCTCCATTTTCCCCTCTTCCCTCCCAACTCTTCTTTCACTTTTTCTTCCCTGCCCCTCTCCTCCTTTCTGTTTTGTCTACTACAATCAAAGAGGTTGGGCCAGCAGTGATTTATACCTGAGAATCAAGAATAACTGAAAACAGCACACCTAGGTTCGTAGAAAATTACTTTCTGGTCCAAAGATTATGCACTGGAAATTCCTACATAGGCTTGCGATGTGCCTAGGACTCTCTTTCTCTCCCTTGGCATGCTTTCCCCACTCTCATGGCTCACCTTCTATATTCTGAAATGTCCCATCTGAAGGATAATGGGTTCCTTAAAGGGCTCTGATATGGAAGATGTAGAATCCTGGTTTTCTGGTTAGCCCTTGAGGTTGGCTCCACCCTCTTTGGACTCAGCCAATGAATGCCTGTAGGCCATTCCCTGAGCAATACTGATTGGACTAGAATTGTGAGCGAGGGTGTGTGGAAACCAATGAGAGCACGATCGCAAGTCTTCCTGGGACCTCTCTGAGCTTAGCAACTTATGACCGGCCCATCAGGCTCAGCTCCTGTCCTTTCTGTTTCTCCCCCTTCTCCGACCTGTACTACATTTCCCAGCCTCCATTCTGTGAGGTAGGGTCACGTGACTCCATTTCTACACTTGAATTCTTCGGATGTACAGAAAGCGTTTTTTAAAAGTTACATGTGTACTGAACACTTACTTGGCCCCATCGGCATTGTTGCCTATTCACTACAGTATTAAACTACTTGCTTGGCCTTTCCATTGTAGTAGGACTAAGAAATCATTTAGAGACAGTTGAAAGAACTCAGAAGATATTCATAGGTTCTTTGCAGTTAGAGCAACATTTTATTGCAACGAGCTGAACATCTGCAGAGCTGGGCATCCACCGGGCACGGGGAGCTCAAATGTACCTGCGTGAATATGGGACAAAAACCAATGGCAAAAGACCCCTGATGATAGCAGTGCCACTTTTTTCAAAGAGTCTTGCGAAGGCTGCTTTCAGTCCCTGTTCTTCTTGCCTTGTGGGAAGTGAGTCTCTCTCCCACCAGAGCCAAAGGAGCAGACGGGGCTAAGGAAGCACTCTGGCCTGAGAAATAGCGCTGAGCGTCATCTACCGCAGGCCTGAGGAAGTCTGGGGCCTTGGGGCAGGTCCTCATGGAGAGAAGCTTAGCTCCAGCTCTGAGAGAGGGGCAGCCCTACCTGCCAGCTCTCTTCTCCCCACTCCCTGTCTCCAGCAAAGGTGCCCAGGTCTGACCCTGCTGGGCCTCCACTGGTGCCTCCAAGAGGGCAGAGGCTGGGTACAGAGCTGGGCTAGAAGAGAAAACTGGAACATGGCACCTCACCATCTGCTGCCTGTCTTGTGCCCCTAATTTAAACCTAGCAGATGAAACCTACATCTTCCATATTTATGCAAATACATTTTAACTGAAATAAGTACGTGAGTGCCCTTAACAATAGTTTTTGGCTGTTGACCCTTCATTTTTGCAATTTATGGAGCCTGGGACAGAACTGTGGAAAATCAGACCTGAGACCCTGTGTGGCTGCAGAGGAGCAGCAGAGCACCCATGGGCAGAAGGAGCTGCGGGAACATCTCGGCAGCTCTCGGACCCTCATGTCTTGGATGGGTTTAAACATCCACTTACCACGGCCGGGGCAAACAGCGCTACCCACAAGTACATGCGGTTAAATGGAACTGGAGCAAACCTGCCATGATTAAGAAGGAGAGTGAGCCACCCCCAGGAAGACTGCACCGGGAAGTAGAGAAGGGAGGGAGGCAGCCCGCCGAGGGCTGAAGACAAGTGCCTCAGAAAGAGTCCGGAGCTTACAGCAGAAGGAACAAGGGGAAACAAAACCAGGAAAAAGAAATCCAACTCCAAACACAACCACCCATTTCTGATTTCCTGAGCTTCAATGTGGGGATCATTAACAGGAGCATGCTGGTTAGTCCTAATTGCTGGGGCCGAGGAAGCGAATTGCAAGGGTAATCAGATCCCAAAGCGTACGGGGCTTTATAGATTAAAGCGAAGTTATCTCCTAATCCCATCAAAACGTCATAATCTTGTGTCACAGCAGCATCTAAACCCAGCTCATTGAGATGGCACGAGCGCCGGATCTGGGATCCATCACAGCCTTGCCGTCCGGAAAGCAAATAACTCCAAATGAGAAGATTGGATTTAGTGTGGTCTGGAGATATTTACTACAAAGGCCTGAGTGCTGGCTCCGTCTCTCCCCCGGGCTTTGCATGGGGCAAACTCTCGCGTCCCCAGAGGCAGCTCGCTTAAAGGAAATTCTCCCCAAATGGAAATAGATTCATCATTTCAGCTGATTGGAAAATTAATATGTGTCTGCTGAAAAAAATGCTGACAATACAGAGAACAAGAAGAGAAAGCATTCAATCTCACGAGCCAGGATAATTTGCTATGTTGGTGTATTATTTTTCTAGAGCTTTCTTCTGCGCGTGCGCGCACACACACACACACACACACACACACACACACACACTCCTGCGTGTGCGCACACACGTGAACACACACTCACACTCTGTCTTCCTCCCCTCCTTTTCTTTCTTCCTCTCACCTTTTTCTCTTTAATCTTCCTAACACATCTTCTCTATTCTATGCACTCTTAAGATTGTATTTTCTCCTGCCCATGTTCACATGGTAAACATGGCTAACTTACAGCTCTCCTGTCAATGCATGGTTAGCTGAATCCGCCAGTACACAATGACCAGCATCTCTGCCTCCCCCTCCAGCTTTCACAGAGAAAGATGTCCCATTTCAGCCCGTCATGGCCTGACTCGGGGGCCACAGATAACTCAAGGGGAGCTAGGAAGATATCATGCATGTTCAAATTAAAAGATGAGCTAAGTGTGTTGGAAGCAAAAGGGAGTATGTGGGGAGGGGTTAGTAGCAATGTGTCTTTTATTATAATACATTTTTTTAAAAGTTGAATGCTCTCCAGATTTTATGATCATCCCTTATTGATCAAACATTCGCTGTAATGTCTGTTGCATCAAAACATTACGGTGAGTCTTCCACCACTTTCTGCTCTGGATCTGGCATCGTGTGACTTCTGGCTCTTCTCCAGCACCAAACCCATGAAAGGTCAATGTTTTGAATCAGTTCAGGACATCAGGGCGGCCATGACAGCACCTCGAGGTCTGAACTGCCTCGGGAAGTGGCAGGATAGTAGGGTGAGTGTGTTCAAAGCGAGGGAGGTTGTACCAGAGGGATTAGGGGCCATGTGTTTTTACTGGGATGAATTTTTGAAAATTTAAATATTTGCTGTATTCTTTGGTCACACTTCATATTCAACACATAGGGAGCACAGTGCTGTTGGTGAAGGTAAGGAGGAGGAAGGACAGATGGCTGTTCTCAGTGACTTCCAAAGATTATCTAAAACATTCTGAGTAGCCAAAGCTCATGTCCCATCCTGCAGAAAGGAAGTGAGTCCTTGGACTGGTGAGAGGCTGGCCTGGGTCTGGGATCTAGAGAATATTCTTCCAGACTCTGGGTCAGTCTGTCCTACCCGATATTCCTCCATCTTAAGAGCGTTGTAAAGTCTTGTTGCAAATAAGAATTTGAGAATAAATATGAATGTCGTTGAACACTTACACAGTGCATATAATTTTAGGATGTTCACAGATCTCTTTAACTTAGAAGTTCAGTACACAGACTCAATAACAAGCGACCAGCACAGGAAAGCAATACCCATGTATGCAAAATATTCATCAATTGCAAGTTCAATATCTTACTATTACCTTCTTCAGACAAGCAATCTTGGTTCTCTTGGAAAGAGGCTTATTCTTGGCCAAACACCGTGGACACTCAGGCTGGTCGTACTTGAAAATCTCTTTCCATGGCACTCTGGAATCCAGATTTGTGCACCTGGAAAGCTGACTGCAGAGAGAGAGAAGCAACTGCAAGGGGTTGTTGTCTACACTGGCTGCCATTGAGAACTTGAAACGTTGTCTATAAAACAACAGGGAAATCAGGTCAGCAAGCGAATCATTTTGTCATTTTTTTAAAATTTCAGTTAGAAGCAAATAGTAGTAAATATTAAATATATAAAAGAAATCAATACAAAGAGTAATAATAAATACAGTGTACTCATTAGCAATCGAGTAATGTATGATTGTCTTGGATTAGAATAATCTCTAGGGTACAGTGGGTTCTTAGCATGTTCTGAGATTTTTCCAAGGCCTTCGCTGTATTCAGTCATTTACTCCAGGAGGTAAACATAAGCAGTGTCTGCGTTTTGTAGAAACTGAGGCACAGAATGGTTAGAGGAGGAAGTGGCATGTTGGATGAGTCCGCATTTTAGGGCTGATGCCCTTGCTCTCCTTTGACCCATTTCACAGCTGGGGAAATGCAGACCGAGTGCTCTGCTCCCCCTGACTCTCCCGTCTAAGGCACCAAAGGTCAGTGATGACTGCAGGTTGCCTCCTAGGCTGGCTGGCACCCATGGTTCCACAGCAGCCAGGTCGGGTACATCAGCCTTAAGCATGGTTCCCGGAGACCAGGCTGCACCCAAGAAAGAGTTCTTGTGGTGACTGGAGGAACTTTTAGGAGCTTGAGCACCCGTGACCTCCAATGACTTGGAGTCAAGGGTAGAAAAGAAAAGGAGCTTGAGACTGTACCCACTGTCCCCCCATCCTCCTCTTTCTCATCTTTCTTCCTACATCCCTGAAAAGCCCCAAAGAAGACAGTTTGATGATGGAGAGACAGGATCTCGCTTTGCAGCTCAAGCTGGCCCTGAACTCACTATGTAGCAATCCTCCTGCCTCAGCCTCCCAAGTGCTGGAAGGACAGGCATGAGCCACCATGCCCTGCTCCAAACCTGGGTGAATAACTGTTCTTCACCCTTCTCTGTCACCTTCATCACTAATATGTCACAGAAGAAAGTGAATCCTCCGCCTTCTCTCCCTGCCAGCCCATTTGGTCAACTCTCCCTCCAGCGCTTGTCATTTGATTATCATAGCTGTGTTACGTTATTATCAGAGTCTTTCACCTTTGGGAAGAAATTCTTGGTGACTCTCTCATCTTTACTCATCCAAATGAACCTGCAAAGGGTTTTGCCATACTCCTTCCCTGAACTCACACCTCACAAAAATAATCTCTGGCTTTCTGCTTTGGAATTGTGTGACATTTAAGCAACCAGGAAGTGACAATATCCCAAGGATGTTGGATCTCTATTAGTGAACCCTCTGGAGGTGGTTTGTTCATCTATTTATTTATCTACTTGTACTGGGGCTTGAACTTAAGACCTTGTGCTTTGGAAGCAGGTGTAGAAATGCAACTACTGAGCTATATCCCTGGCCCAAATGAGGCCTTTTTGTGTACCTTTTTGGCATATTTAAGAACATTTTGCTTGTGGGAATTATATATTTTACATGAAGGTTTTTTCTCTAAACATTTAGTGAAAATTATCACTATTGAAACCGGGTTTTTTTTATCATTGAGTTACTATGTTTTCCTCTTTAAGAAAGGTTTTGATTTGTGAAGGTTTTACTTGATGTTTGGCAATATAACACAAATTTTCATTGGGTTTTGACTTTTTTTCCAGTGGTTTCTTCTGTGTTTTCTAGATAGAATGCCTTATCAGCTACAAATGACATTTTCCTTCCTTTTCATGTGTATTTATTTATTTTTTTGGTTTTATGGATCTTTACATTATCTAAACTGCCTAGAGAAAAGTTAAATATCAGTGGGAACAGCGAATATCATCATCTTATTTGAATTGTAATAAAAATGCTCGTGTTAAGTCACTATAGTATCACTCTGCGTGTGGTTTGAGGTAAATAAATTTTAGGATTTAAAAAAATTATCCCCAGATTCCAAGTTTTCTGTAAGGATTTTTGCTAAGTAGATGCTGACTGCTTTTCAAGTTCCTTTTGTGAATCTTGTTATACATTTTTACTTTGGGTGTAAATGAGCTATTTTATATTTTACTCGTACCGCAAATCCTTCTCAGATGTTGAGGATTATTCTTTTAATTAATACTCAAATTAATTAGCAAGAATTCTGCATTTATTATGCTCAGTGAGATTAGTTTATAGCTCTGGTTTCATTACCATTTTTATTATACATTGGGTTACCAGGGTTATTGCTTCAAAATATTAAGTAAAAAATAATTTACTTTTGCCTGTGGCCTAGGGCAAATATACAGTAGAATTACCTGTTTTGCCCACCTCAAAAACCTGACTATTTCTGGAGGGCCACTAACTTGAACTTGTCCCAGCCAATTTAGTGACATAGGGAAACCTTGTCTCAATAAAAAGTTTAAAAAGTGCTAAGGATGTAGCTCTATGTGAAGGCCCTACAGTCAATCCACAGTACCACAAAACCAAACCAAAATAAAAATATTTACTATTAAAACTGCTCTTCAAATTTGTTTTGGTAATAATATCTTTAAATATTGTCCTTTGTCATTTGAGTCTAACCTTCTATATCTTCACTTAGTCTGGTAATTTATACTCTTCAAAATATGGATAGCTTACTAAGTGTGGGTGTTTTTGTGTGTGTCTCTGTGTGTGTCCCTCTGTGCAGTTGTATTTGTCTAGTTTACCTTTTAGTTTAGAAATAGTCCTGATGCAAAACATGTATCTGCTAAAGGATTAATATCCAAAATATGTAAAGAACTCATACTCAACAGCAAAACTACTACGTGACTTGATGTCCAAATAGGCAAAGGACTTGAAAAAGACCCAAGTCTATGAAAAGTCCTCCCTAGCAGAGAAGTACAAGTCAAACCCATCCTGAGAGACACTTTGATCTGTGCAGGTAGCTTTTACACCTGAATGAAAAAGTGAAAGGTATTGATGAGGCTGTGGGGAGAAGGGAGCCTTTGTGCACTTCTGCCAGGGACACTGACTGGTACGGCCACAGTAAAAAGTAGAAATGCCAACCGTGTGATCTGCCACTCTCTTCCTACACATACATCCAAGTGAATCAAAATCAAGACATCACAGCTATCTACAGGCCTGTGCTTACTGCAGCATATTTACTACAGCATTATCTACTGCACCAAAGAGAGGGAGACTGCTCGTGCCCGCTGGTGGATGGTGGGTGGACAGTGAAAAGGTCCTACTGTGTGAATGTACAACAGAAAGTATTCTGCTTCAAAGAGGAGAACTCTCACCGTCTGACAATATAGACAGACTTGGGAGACATCAGGCTTTGTGATACCGAGAGCCGAGTGCTATGTGACCCCCAACCTGAGGGTCGGCCGTATAGGAGCAGGATGCAGTGTGGATGGGGGAGAGGGAGGTGCTCACTAAACGATGCGGAGTTTCGGTTGTGCAGGAGCACAAGTCCTAAAGATCTGCTCTGTAGCCTCATCACAATACTGTGCTGTTTAGCCAGAAATATGCTAGCTGGGCTTAGAAGTGCACTCTGTAATCCCTGGGTGGCTGAGGGGCAGACTATAAATTTGGGTCCAGCCTGGGCAACTGAACAACTCAATGAGACCTGGTCTCAAAATTTGAAAACATTTACAAAGGACTGGAGAGGAGACAGTTCAGTGTGAAGCCCTTGAGCATGACCCTCAGCATCACACACAGGCCGAGAGGGTAGTTCTTAGGTTAAAAAAAATTTTTTTTGAGACAGAGTCTTGCTATGCAGTTCAGGGTACCCTTGAGCTCACTATGTAGCACAAGCTGACCTGGAACTCAAGGTGATCCTTGTGCCTCAGTCTCCCGAGTGCTGGGATTACAGACATCAAAGGGTAGGAGAAAAAAATGTTC